>OMNV01000668.1:17040-50299 GCA_900303265.1 Brotula barbata
GGGAATACGTTGGTGTGTAATATACTCCATCACGGTGATGATGAAAAGTTGAAAAATACACGGCTGTGCTGGTCAACGCTTATTGTTTTACAGATGAGGAAGGAGTGCGCTATGTTCCAGTCCGGCCACGGCCGCCTGTCACACTTTTACGTCACTACCGGAACCCATGGAAGGCTGCTTACCACCACTTTCAGAGGTACAGCGACATCCGGGTCAAAGGTAAGTGGCTTTGTCCGTCTACTAGTCTGTATAGGAAATGATTAAATACAACCCATGTGAATAATGTTTTTCCTTCTAATATCAATCCTTTGTTTCTCTCAGAGGAGAAGAAGGGCACCTTGCAAGACATGGCCAATCAGAGAGGAGTGGCATGCAGAGCACAAGGCTGGAAAATTCACCTGTGTGCTGCACAGCTCAGGCAACTGGTGAGTGCTGGCCAATGTCTGTGAGACTTTTCATTTGTTTGGGGGGAAGTCAAATGGATTTTAAGACACATATCCAGGCAATGGCTGCATGAGATCTTTCCATCAAACAGATGGAGACCAGATTCCTCCATTTCACAATCACAGGGGCCTGTTATTCTGCCGAAGACAAATGTTTGTGAAACCTGTTAAAATTTGCCTGGACAGTTGTGAACATTGTTTGTGTCTTTCACTCAACCTGTAGTCAAATCTGGAGGATGATGTGTACAGCCGCCTGTCCACTCTTCAAGAGGGCCTGATTCCAAAGAAGAGAGCCGGAGCTGATGATGACCTTCACCGAATCAATGAGCTTATACAGGTAAAACATTACTGCATTGTTATTACAACTGAATGCAGCAGAAAATTAATCACTCAGCTTGACCTTTCGCAATTTAGTGCATACAAGGAGGGTCTGAGCGACATTGCCGAGACATAGCCATGCACTCATTCTATCTCCAATCCTTTCCTGATCAACCTAGAATAAGCTTGAGAACATGCCTTACTCGTGGAGACTTGTGCAAAATGAAAAACAATATATGTGGAGTGTTTCCCCTACTATTGCACAGACCTGGCAGCCACCAGCCCAACAGGGTGCAGTGCTACTGCCATCACAGAAACTTTCAAAATATGTCTGCTGTCCTCCTTGTTCATCTGCTTTGCCTTGTCTTGAAAGTTTTCTAATTAGCGTAAAACTTTGTTTTTCAGAAAAATGTCATGTATGTTTGTCAGTACATGTGCTTTTTTAAATCCCATAATTCAAATTGTGTATAAACAGAATATTGAATGGAATTTTGAAATCTGAGAATATGAAATTAAACTCTGCCAACTGTGGGTGTCATTGCATGTTGTCAGGCATGTAGTTAGTCGGTCCAAAACAGGCAAGGAAGTACATGAGTTTCAGTCACTTTTGTTTCCCATTTTTTAGAGCCTTTGAAGCTACATTCCTACTGCATACCGAATTGCCTTTTTTATGATTGTTTATACTAATATGTTTGCATTTGTCAGTTTTGGAAAGGAAAAAAAGATCAGTTTCTAAAGCTCAAGTGGTTTGTTTGTTGTTTGTCCTCAGGGTAACATGCAGCGCTGTAAGCTGGTGATTGACCAGGTCACAGAGGCCAGAGACACCATGATGAAAGTGCTCGACCACAAGGACAAAGTACTGAAGCTGCTCAACAAGAACGGTGCTGTGAAGAAATCCTCCAAACTGAAGCGTAAAGAACGAGCATAAGCACGAATCAAATCGTCGTTGATGCCGCCGTAGTGCCCTCTGCAGGGGTGAAAGAGCTGCTCCGAATTTGGTGCTATGATTTGCTGCGTACAATCGCACGCACCCTCCCTGACTGCCTGAGAGCAGATAAAGAGAAATGACAAATGGGCTTCACAACCTCACAAGCGGAAAAGCCCATTGGAAAACGTTCTCATGTAAGACACCACACACTCATTGAGTGTGGAGAATTCTAGGTTGCATTAGTTTGGCCAAATGGTCGTCCTTCACTGTTGTCTCCCACGTATTTGTTGCTCTATTTTTGAAAACCCAAGAGATTGTTTTAGTAAGTTTATTTTGTTTTGCCCTTTCTTTCAGGTGAATGGGTTTGCAATAACACATTGTGATGAGCTTTGTGATATTTGACATTCTCAGACCCAGTTCATCCTAATGGTGTCAAAAGTATTTCAATTGAGCTAAAGGACCAGCTTGTCAGCAGTCACATGCTAAATCAAAATCACAATGAACGTCCTGCAGTAAACTGTGTACACATTCTGATTTCAACATGTTCTTTTCATGAATCTGTGCCTTCATTTTCTTGTACCTGACATACACAGGGATGTGTGAAAGCTCTACACATGCTGTTAAAATACCCATCCCAGTCTGTGTTTTCTTCTGTTAAGTTCAGATTTGTTAAAACACGGGTATTACTTATTGGCCACAAGTGTAGGTGTCAATATAAACATTCAGTCAAAAAGTTTATGGAGGACCTTAGTAAGCAAAGGCAAAAAAGAATTATGAGGAAATCTAAGTGTAACACTGAAATATTAAAATATACAAAAAAATACTTTGACAGATGAAAACATGTTTTGGAAATAAGAAATTACTGAATATGCGCAATGGTAGATCAAATTTACATTTATAACTATTATGACTCATCCGGTTAATCCAAAGTAAATGGATATTCTTGTGATGATCTCAATTCATTTATCTGGTTAGAAGGTACAGCGCTTGAAAGAGCGTTGTTGTGATATTATAATGTTGGATTGCATTTATGTAAATCACTGTAAATGTGCTTTTGGTTTTCTGTTGAACTTGTTCTTTTCAAATTTTGTATCCAAACATTTTGTGCTGTGTGTGTGATGTGGCCCTTCATTTGCAGAGTGTAACGATAATGACGTTATGAGATGAAGAGAGCCTGGGACAACCAGCTATTGTACATTGTTTCTGTTCGTGTAATTATAGTAAAGATACTTACACATTACGAGCTACCATGTTTAGTTTTTGTCATCATTCAAAGAATAGATTAATGGGTTCTTGCCCCAAAAGCAGTGCAGAACTTTGAGTAAACTTTTTTTTTTAATTACAAACAAACCAACCAACAGTCTGTTTTTATAGAGTTGCTTGTAGATGCTAACATGGAAAACATCCTGCTTACAAGCAAGCAGACCACACCCAAGCAGGAACATTGCAGGTCTATTGCTCTTCTATAATCTGTATCATGGATGATAGCTGTGATCAGATTCTTGTAAGGAAGATAAAAATATATTGTCCTACTGGTGACAACACTTTGGTTTGTGGAATACAAGAAGGCTTTTCAGTAAAACCTAACATATGTCATCTGATAAATACCCATTATTATTTATCCCGTAGTTATAGGTATGAGTTCATTTCCCTTTATGACCTACTGGAAATCTTCACTATCAGTTCTTTATGACATAATTACCTCAGGGCACAGGAGAAATTCCTTCCTTAACACGCATACAACAGGACCAGAGTTACTGTTAACGTGATTTCATGACACTTCATGTTGTCTGACACTGTTTCATGTATGTCTCAGATATGGGACTGAAACATTTCTCTGTTGGTTTTGTGCCGCAATAATCACTCCTTCAGTTCACAGGTATGACAAGACATTCACATGTGGACTAAGTAGATGAGTAGTATTGTCAAATATTCAAAATGATAGGGATAGATCTGCGAATATTCAAATCTATGTGCTTCTCTCTGTTTAGATGGTCTCAACACTGACTCTGTGAATGTATCCGCCCCCCTCTGAAAGCAAGACCCAGAACAACATAAATGTAAGGTGGAATGGATATTTAATTTTATTTTTCAAGTGATTAAAAATACTGTCTAACAATGACTGTGAATATTCTCAATCATCCAGGTCATGGTTGGTCGAAGACACTTGAAAATGTTTCACCTCTCATCGAGTCCTTTTGGCTGTCTAAACCTGTTAAAATGGATTCCATGGGCCACCCCCGGCCTTGTGGTCTCGGTCAGAGAATGACGCTTTGTGGTTGTACCTTTGCGGGATCAAAGTCAAAGTGCCATAAATGTGAGGTGATCCAGGAAACCTCCCTGTTCCGTGCTCCATATTCACTAGTGAATAAGATCACACAGCAGCTGGTTCCCACCAGCACACAGATCACCAGAAACCAGTATTCACAGGTGAGATTTGACTCAATGTAATGCGGTAACTTTGTTTTTATGACACTAAATGTTATTTTATGTTTCTTTTAAGTGGATATACTAATGGGAATAATTAAATACTAGTGACTTTCCATTGTGGATCTAAAATGAAATTATATCTTCCATGTAGTATACAGAGCTCAAACAATGAGCTCATACAGTGTAATACTTAACGGTTAAAGGTATAATATTGTAGTGTAGAATGTGGAAATAGAAATTTGGGTGGAGTTACGTTCAAGTAACAAGTATCAGTTCTATTGTTTTTGGTGTCTTGTTTTGCAACCAAATGAGGAATCATTGAATAGTTTCATTTTCATCCGGCAACTATCACAGTTCAAAGGTTCACTGAGGCCTTTAAATCAAACTCCACTATGGAATCCACTGAGCTATTGGTCAGTTCATACAGTATTTCTTGGATGTGCTCTGAATCTGCTTCCATTGTGTCAGTATAATATAACTTTTGTCATTTAACAGGCTGGTTTCCACAATGCTGCATCTCAGTAAGGTAAGAATGACCAAATATACGTGAAATTTGAAAGTGTTCATGTTTCTTAGGTTGTAGCATTTAAGAAAAAAATCCCATGATGCTATTCTGTTTCTTGTTTTTGTAAACTAGGGTGATTTTGTTTGGGTGGACTCTGGTGTCGGGGTGCCGCTCGGTGCCCAGGTCGAGCTGTCAGACACCGGACAATTGCAGCTGATTGACGATGAAGGAAAGGTAAAACAAACAATCCAGAAAGAAGCTGCCTCTCACCGCTCCAGGAGAAATCAGTGTCTGACATAAAGTTCATAACACACACAGGAACACAAGGTTGATAAGAAGAGCAAGAGCGTCATCCGACCCATGCACCCCACCTCTGTCAATGGTGTGGATGACATGATAAGGCTCGGTGACCTCCATGAGGCAGGGCTTCTCAGGAACCTCCTGGTGCGACACAAAGAGGGAATCATCTATGTAAGTTTACATTTTCTCTGATTCACCCTCTGCCCATCCACCCATTTTTATGATGCGATAACTGCTCAGCAAACGTTAACTCTTCTGTGTCCTCCCTCTCCGTCTGCTGGCGATGTGTCTCAGACTTTGGCCTGTAGTTAATCACAGAGTCGTTTGTCTCCATAGAGACGAATGGGCCTCTGTTGAAAGAGAATGTCCCAGTCTTTCTATCGCAGCATCAAAGCTCTCCACTGTGCCTTCACTTATCAATCAGGGCTATTTATAATACAAAAACCATTAAGTCTCGATGCCAGGAGCAAATATTCTTCTCTTTATATGTACAGCCTATTGATTTTCTTATCTATCGTGGCATTTCATGATTTTCAAGCCATCTGTAAAAACCCAAAACCATGTTTTTAAATAACCAACCAATCAGAGCGTTAAACCAATGCATGGCTATCTTGAACAAACAGCGATGGTGGAGTAATTGGTGGTTACATGCTAAACCATGTGCTTACAGCATAATACATCTTGTTTATGGTGTACACACACACACACACAGTGACTGCATGTGACAGATAACATCCCTCTCTGTATGCAGACATACACAGGCTCCATTCTGGTCGCAGTCAACCCTTACCAGGTGCTGCCCATCTACACGACTGAGTATGTGCACATGTACACAGACCGCCGCCTGGGTGAACTCCCGCCGCACGTCTTTGCCATCGCAGACAACTGCTTTTTCAACATGCGCCGCAACCAAAAGAACCAGTGCTGCGTCATCAGGTGCGGCTAACAGACTAGAAGGGCCTTTAGTTATTCAGTAGTTTTCAGCCAGCCATTAAATGATCCTGGATGGTTTCAGGGTAGCAGTTTGACACATTTTCATCGATCTGATATGCCCTTGTCTCTGTTTTTGCCCATCAGTGGGGAATCCGGAGCGGGAAAAACGGAGAGCACCAAACTCATGCTGCAGTTCCTGGCTGCAGTGAGCGGTCAACACTCCTGGATAGAGCAGCAAATTCTTGAAGCCAACCCTATTTTAGAGGGTATGACCTTCACATCAACATAAACAAACAAGACAGTATTTACAGCGGTGAAATGAAATGCGTACTCTTTTCACAGCCTTCGGCAACGCCAAAACGATTCGCAACGACAACTCCAGTCGTTTTGGGAAGTACATCGACGTCAACTTCACCAAGGTTGGATCCATTGAAGGGGCGCGCATCGAGCAGTACCTGTTGGAGAAGTCCAGGGTTTGTCGTCAGGTGAGGGTGAATGGATGATGAAATGTGATGCGTCTGAGAAAATCATCACATTTTCACGAGATAAAGCATATTTACTTTTACAGGCACCTGGAGAAAGAAACTACCACATTTTTTACTACATGCTGATGGGCATGTCAGCTGAGCAGAAGAAGATTCTTTCCCTGGGGAATGCTGCTCAGTATAACTTTCTCACCATGGTACTGAAATATTTTGGCATTGAAAATAAAGCAATACTAAAAGGTTAACTTCGATGACAGATACAGACCACGACATCTGATGAGGAATGACCTGAACTGAAAGCATGTGGTTGTCTCTGCAGGGTAACTGCACCAGCTGTGAAGGACGGGATGATGTGGAAGAATACGCCCACTTCCTGTCAGCTTTGAAGATCCTGATGTTCACGGAGAACGACTCCTGGGAAATCTCCAAACTGCTCGCTGCTCTCCTTCACCTGGGCAATGTAGACTTCAATGGTAACTGAATAAACCCCTCAATAGGGCTAATAAACCATTTTACAATAAATACATTATATTTTTTTAATTTCTATTCACTCCACCTCATATTTCTTGCTGCTAAGGATCGCTGGAAGCACAATTTCAATACCTGCTGTGCGGATTGACCATGTGACAATAACAAATCTTGACTCTTCAATGCTATATAATGTTATATTTCTTGCATAATTTCAGGCACCATAGTGAATAACCTGGAGGGCTGTGGCATCCTCTCATCCTCCCACTTCAACATGACCAGTGAACTTTTGCAGGTATTTTTGCATTGCTTTAACCAGAGTAAATGTCCGTGGAGCCGCCTTGTCCTGATCGTGTGTGTCTGATCACTACCTCAGGTGGATTCCACAGCGCTAGAGAAGAGTCTGACTCAACGCTCTTTCATGACTGCCAGAGAGAGCGTGATCAAACCTCTCACCTGTGTCCAGGCTGTGGATGGCAGGGACGCCTTTGTCAAAGTAATATGAATCACATCTCATTCATACCTTATGTTATGTTTTTGGTCCTGTCTGTCCATTAGCAGGCGTACTCAAAATGTTATTGATGGATTTCAATGAAACTTGGTTGGCAGGTTGTGGAACACTTTGGCTCTTTCTTTGGACAGTTTGTTCATTGATATAGCACGTGGCCCTATGTATAATTTTTTCCTGTGTTAATTATCCAGGCTGTTTATGGAAGACTTTTCATTTGGGTGGTGGACAAAATCAATGCTGCCATTTTCAAGCCTCGTCCTGAGGACTCCGCAGACGTCCAACACTCCATCGGCTTGCTAGACATCTTTGGCTTTGAAAACTTCAGCAAGAACAGGTCAGCATTCGTATAGTCACTTGGAAACACGAGAGACGTATTTACGTATTTGACTAAAATCCATCCGTGTTTCTTTTCTGTTCCAGCTTTGAGCAGCTTTGCATCAACTTCGCCAACGAGCAGTTGCAGCAGTTCTTTGTCCGGCACGTTTTCAAGCTGGAGCAGGAGGAGTACGCTCGGGAAGGCATTAGTTGGGCGCGCATTGACTATAAAGATAACCAGTGTACCCTGGACGTGCTGGCCAGCAAACCCCTTAACATACTGGCCCTTATTGATGAGGAAAGCAACTTCCCCAAGGTGACTGCCCTCAGTGTACCAGATGAAACGCTACTGGAATAAAGAAAGCAACTTTTTAATGCTTGTTTTGTTCCTTTCCAGGGCACAGACACCACTATGCTAATGAAAATGAATACGGTCCACGGGAAAGGGGAAATCTACATTCCCCCCAAAAACAACTACGAGACACAGTTTGGAATCAAGCATTTTGCCGGTGTGGTCTACTACGATTCAAAAGGTATTCCTGAAACATCAGCAAACACCAAGCTGTTCTTTAACTCCTCCGTGTCATCCTCATGTTTTAATATCTCCATTTGGTTTTGAGGCTTCCTTGAGAAAAACCGGGATGCCCTCAGTGTAGATCTGATTCAGCTGGTGGAGACCTCGACCAACAGGCTCCTCAAACAGATATTTCATAAGGAGCTCTCCTCTACTTCAACCAAGATCAGCGTCAACCCTAAACTGATCATCAACACACCAAAGAACTCCCTGCGGGTTGGTGCGGCCTTTGACAACTTCCAAATGAAAACACAGTTATTCTGTCACAGAAGTGCTTTGGCAATTTCACCTTTGTTTCTATCTGACAGCAGATGAATGATGGAAAGAAGCGCGTGCCGACGTTGACGGGTCAGTTCCGCCAGTCCCTGGACTCCCTGATGAAGACGCTGACCGTCTGCCAACCCTATTTCATACGCTGCATTAAACCCAACGACTATAAGAAGCCCATGGTGGGGAAAAAAATCATGTTCAAAATGGGACTTCTCCTTTCTCAAAATTGCATAAAACAGTCGTGTAGAACTCACTCTTTTGTTCCTCAGCTGTTTAACAGAGAGCTGTGTATGTGTCAGCTCCGTTACTCTGGTATGATGGAGACCATCAAGATCCGTAAAGCTGGTTATCCCGTACGCTACAGCTTTGATGAGTTTCTCAATCGCTACCGTGTCCTCCTGAGAACCTCCGTCTGCGATCCCAAAACAGTGAGTTAAGGCTTATAACGCAAATCTCAAACTGTTTAGCATCGTCAGACATTTCCCTTTCTGTTTACGTCGTGATAACCAATTTGTGGTTTTAGGAGAGTAAAGAGAGATGTTGTGAAAGCATATGTGAGAGCATGCTGGTTGGAGAAGGAGACTGGAAGACTGGCAAGACAAAGATATTCCTTAAGGTGCTGCCTTGTATTTTATGATGATAATTGATAATATATTGATAATTATTTCAGTTTCTCAAGTTTATGTGTCTGTAAAGTAGCAAAAATCGTTTGAACTGTTTATTCGCAGGACTTCCATGACACCATGCTTGAGCTGGAGCGAATGAAAGCTCTAAATGAAAAAGCTTTGTTGGTCCAGAGAGTCATGAGAGGCTACAAATACAGGTAGGAGCTGGAGGCCATGGAAGAGGCTCCTGCATGTCATCGTAGCTACACATCACGGTCCTCGTATTATGAGGTTCTATCTAAGATACAGGGTGTTAACCCCTTAAACGCTGGTAAATGGTAATTAAGAACATCCTAATATCCATCATTTTTATTTCCCTTAAAATTCTCTATACGCTGAATGTATTAGGTGTCATTTTATACAGATTTTCACATCTCTCTCTCTCTCTATATATATAGATATATAGATATATATCTTTCTCTTGAACTTTACTCTGCTACTCTAGCTGACATCTTACAACTTTTGATTTTATAAAATACATATCCCATTCCTGAAAATCTTCCCAAAATACAAAAATAACCACACAAGTTGTCGACCAAAATGCCATATAGAATGTCATAAAGGGAAACCTTTTAAAGAGAACATGTGCTTCTTATTCTTTCTCATGTTATACTATGATATAGTGAGTATGAGTATGAGTATGTGTTGAGATTTGTGAAAATTAGAAAACATGTGGCTGAAAACAAAAACATCCAGCACGATAAACCCAAAGCCACGCCTTCAAGGCTCTACGATTGTCATGTGTGTTGCAGGAGAGCCTTCCTGAGGAAAAAGGCAGGAGCCCTCGTTATTCAGAAACACTGGAGAGGCCACAAAGGCAGAAAGCTATACAAAGCGGTGGGTCGCTTAATATGTGAAGATTCTATTCCACAAATACCCATGAGTACGCAGGCACGATAACCACATTATTATGAAATAAACTCAGGTCCAACTGGGCTTTGCGAGGCTGCAAGCACAGGTTCGCTCTCGCCAACTGCAGCGCCAGTATGAGAAGAAGAGGGAGGCCGCCTTGGTGCTGCAGGCCCAAGCCAGAGGATTCCTCGCCCGGAAAGAATGGATGCGCAAGAGAAACGCTGTCATCCTCCTGCAAGCTCACACCAGAGGAGTGCTGGCAAGAAAAACTCTCAATAAGATGAAGAGAGATGTAAGTTCAGCTTTCAAGGAAAAGATTATTAGAACCTTCTGTAGCTTACACCTGGTTAGACCCATAACACTTAAAATTGTATTTTAAGATACCAAATAAAACACGTGGTAAGAGACATTTTATGTACTCTGGTATGTTCCGTTCAGATGTACCTCTCCGCTAAAGAGAAGCAAGAAGAGCAGCGGCTCCTCCTGGAGCGACAGAGACGTTTGGAGGAAGTGTTGAGGCAGAAGAAAGAGACGGAGGAAAAATCCATGTCAGACGCGATTTCACACCAGCAAATGGTGGATAACATCTTTGGTTTCCTCCCCACTATCGTTGGTGGGCAAGAAGGAGAAGCGCCTGTTGGATTTGAGGTTTGGGAACCAGATGTGCGAAAGTGACATTTCATATCATCTTGCACGACATTCAGTCACTTTGTGTCTGTTTTTAGAATTTTGACAGGAAAAGGACGATTGCTGAGGAGATCGACATCGACGACCTACCCATACAGGAAGATCTGCCTCAGGATTATGATGATCTGGATGAGTACTCCTTCTCCAAATTTGCCTCCATGTACTTCCAAGGTGCAGCCACCCCAACCTACATCCGTCAGAGACTCAGACAGCCCCTGATCTACCACGAGGATGAAGGAGATGTCCTGGTGAATCTCTTGTCAATCTCCAGGTGTTCTGCTCTTGTTACATTGTTAAGTAACCATGGGATCTTCGATGTGCTCTCTAGGCCTCACTCACAGTGTGGTGGATCATTCTGAGGTTCATGGGAGATCTCCCTGAGCCTAAGAAGCAAGTCCCGGTCCAAGGAGCCCCCAAACAGGATCGATTTCTTCCGCAGGACCTGATCTCCAGAAAAGACAGACGTCTCAGCCACATGGTGGGCCTGGATCAGGTAAACATGCACAAAATTCTTCAGCCGCCGCAGTATTGTGTTAGTAAACATTTTATAGACATACGTGTTTTGATCTTCTCTCTTATCTGTTTTAGAGGGTGTTAAGGAGTAAAAAAGACACAAAAGTCTCCACAGTTCCTGAGGAGACGGCACAGAAGAGAAAGACTTCCATTTTCGCAGACCTGCGATCACAAAACAGGAAAGCCTCTGCTGTGCCTAGTGGTACAGCTCTAAACCGGAAGATATACACCGTACCAGAAGGAAATCCTCGGGGCAGGAAAGGGTCCACTTTCACCGACCTGCTCTCTCGGAGTAGAAAGGCATCCAACGTTCAAGAAAATGGAATTCTAAAATCCTCTTCAAACTTGAGGAAACCGTCTGTCATCGCAGAGGAGGTGATGTGTACTCTAATTACAGCTTAAAAAGACACGTTGACTGTCCTTCTACCCTTCTGACTTTCTGATTTTTATGGATATTGCTACAGTCAGAGGATCAGACTGAGGTGTCCAAGCCTTTGACCATGCAGACTGTCAGCGAGGAGAATGACGTCATGATCGGAGAGGAACCCACCCTGGACCGTCCTCTGACGTCACTGGAAAAGCTTCACATCATTGTGGGATATGCCATCGTCCGGCGTGACCTCAGGTTACAGAATTGTGATTTTTGAGTTCCTTCGTCTCAAACATCTCAAACGTCTTTTTTGCTTCTTCGTAAATATTAATTTTTGACTCCTCTTTCTTCAGAGATGAGATTTACTGTCAGATCTGCAAGCAGCTTCAAGATAACAACAATCGCAACAGCTTCTACCGTGGCTGGATCTTGTTGTCTCTCTGTCTGGGTATTTTCCCTCCATCTGAACGCTTTATTCGGGTAAATACAGTATTTTCACTCTTTCATTAAGTTTCATTTACAGAACGCGGTCTGTGTTTGTATTTGACTTTTCCCCTTATCTTGGTAGTACCTCCAGAGTTTCATCCGTTTGGCTCCGGGCGGCTTTGCTCCCTACTGCGCTGAACGGCTACAGCGAACTATAATGAATGGTGTACGGGGGGAGCCTCCGAACTGGCTGGAGCTGCAGGTATTCAGAGGGTCCTGATGGACCCCATCAACATCTAGAGTACTCCTTTTTACCATTTGATCAGCGACGTTTATTTTTACGTCCTGTGACAGGCAACCAAGACTAAAAAGCCCATGATCGTGTCAGTGACTCTGATGGACGGCCGCTCGATCACCCTGCCCGTTGACTCAGCGTCGACCTCCAAAGAAATCTGCCAGGTCCTCTCTAACAAAGTCAACCTCAAAGACACCTTTGGCTTTTCTCTCTACGTGGCCATGTATGAAAAGGTACGCAACTATGACATGATGATCTGTTGATGGATGATGAGTGTTGGATTTACTATCAGCTGGTTGATTGGACTGAGCTGTGTAGCTACAGCGAGCTATACTAAAATGAGTCAAATTGAAAATGGTGCACTGCTCACACTACCCATGTGGGAGGCTGTATATCACTGAACAAGCAAGTGTAATGTAATATAAATGCTGTAACCTGTTAACATGGGAGCATAAGGGGGAAAGTGCATAATGAGGCAGTGTGAAATGGGTCCACAACAACAACAACAACAACTGTTCTTTTGAGCTGCACAGCTGTGAGACCAAGTCAAGTCAACAAAAGCAACAATTCATTGAAAACCAGCTAATACTGGCAGAGCCATGGGATGTAACGTGATTATCACTTTAGATGAGATGAAATGATTGTGTCTCCTGCAGGTTTGGGCCCTGGGGGGCGGCCGTGAACATGTGATGGACGCCATTTCCCAGTGTGAGCAGGAGGTGAAGAGGAAAGGAGGGCAGGAGCAGCACGCTCCTTGGCGCCTCTTCTTCCGCAAGGAGATCTTCACCCCTTGGCATGAGTGCAGAGAGGACAAAATCAGCACGAACCTCATCTACAAACAGATCATCCACGGCCTGAAGTGTGGAGAGTATCAGAGTGAAAAGGTGGGCTTACGTTCACAGACATTTGATTGGAGTTGTTTATATTTTGTCAATATTTAGTCACACACTCAGATGTGGATTTGATATTTGTACGTTTTGTGTTTTGGACAGGAGGACGATTTAGTTCAGCTCGCAGCCAAACATCTATTCATACAGCATGGCTCTGACAGCAGTGCAGAAAATGTGAAGGAGGCTGTTCAAGAGTGCATCAATAGCTCCCTGCTGGAGGACAAGTCCGAGGCCAAATGGCTGCAGATGGTCAGCACTGCTCACGCTCAGGTTAGTCGTCTCAACAAAATTCATTTTCTACCATTTAAAGGAGTCTCCATTCTCTGATTAGAAGGCCTGGACTTCTCTGTTATTTATACCATACCAGGGTCGATATCTTACGTCAAAGCAAAAGGCAGACGAGGTGAAGGCAGAGATCGTGGACTACGTCCGACAGAAGTGGCCCATGTTCTTCTCCAGGTTCTTCGAGGTCATCAAGCTTTCAGGTAGGAACCATAAGGCCTTTAACCCTCTGTTGAACCAAAAAAAATAAACAATGTGGATGAGGGAGGAATTTCGCCCGGCAACAAACTTTTTAACACAGATGAGAACAAATTATCGAAATAATCACTGGGGCCTTTATCTTATCTTTAACGGTCCAGGGTTTCCTACTCTATTAACAAATGACTCAGCTACAATAAAACAAGTTTTGCAATGGCTCATAAGGAAACTATCAAAATTACACGTACCTACTCTTACTCTGTGTCTGGTGAAGGTGATGCCCTTATTTATAAATTAAGTCTAGTATATACTGTATATACAGTATATGTACGGTACTGCACTCAATTCACATAATGTTAGATGAGCACAATTTTGAAGAAATGACACTTTTTTTAACTTGTTATAATGATATAGTTAATATACTATACAGAGCAAACCACCTGTTCAGTAACATTTCCGTGTTTATTTGCAGGCCAGGTTTGCTGTATTTTGTGTCTGTGTCAAATTTACTAAAGTGTTTCTTGCTTCTCTATACCACTGGGTGATGAACTGTAGAGTACAGTTTAGTGGGACAGTGATTGCTTTAAATTAGTGTTTGTTTTGATTTGTTAATTATCTTCTGGTCTCTGGCTAATGGACACTGACAAGTTTGAAAAGCTGCAGACAGAAATTGAGCATATTGAATGGCTTTGCCGTTCTGTTACATTATTAACACAAAAACCTTTTACAAAAGCTGTTTTTTATCAGTCGTCCGTGGCTTTTAGTCAGTCTGTGAGATCAAACAAACAGGAGAGATTTTTACCTGAGACTGTCAAAACACTTTGAGCGACTGTCTGTGCTCCCCAAATCACAGGCGCTCTTTAATCCACAAGTGGAGTGGCCCCCTCTGTGAAGGTCCTCAACGGCAAAGCATAAAAGTAGAACTCCAATCCATGGAGTGACATATTGAGGCTGTCGTGCAGCATTAATCACGTTTTGAGCCTTACCTAGCCTAGCCTGATGCATCGCTGATCATAAACTATCGTGGCCATTTCCCATTGAACAAATTTTGGCTGTTTATTTTATCCAAGTATCCTATTAGAAGTATATAAATAAAATAAATCGTCTTGTTTTCGTCATTTCAATATTTTCCACAAATCATTCCTCCCATCGGTCATGTTTGAAGCAGCGCCTCTCTCCTTACATGAATATGTATCACATTTCTGTGGTTTATTGTGTTTGTGTATTTTTTTAGGCCCTGCTCTGCCCAAGAGTAAGTTCATTGTGGCCATAAACTGGACTGGCATCACATTCCTGGATGAGAGGGAGAGGAGGTTGTTGGAACTCTCCTTTCCAGAGGTCACAGGGGTCAACACCATAAGGTAGAGACAGGCACCGGCTCAGCGGTGTGTTATATCGTGCCAGTTCAGTTTGCTGTTGCATTGCAGGGTTATAAAATCAGATCTGACTGAATGTTGTGTTGGTGTCCACCCAGAGAGAGTAAAGGATCCAGCGTGTCCGTCAGCCTGCTGACACTGAAAGGGGACTTTACTCTGAGCGGGGCCATGGTTGAGGACATGGCTGAACTGGTTCACATGTTCCTCAGTGGGTTGACTGAGCGCTCCCAGTATGCAGTGACACTAAAGGAAACCAGCAAGCAAGGTCAGTACACCAGGGGAGACACCCATTTATAGTTTTCAGAGATTTTTTTGTGTAGTCTGATGAACGTCTTGTCTCATAGATGACCCAACCTATCTGAGCTTCAAGAAGGGAGAGCTCATTATCATTATTAAAGATGACGAGTATTCTGCCCAACGTGGCTGGATTAAGGGACAAAACGAGCGTACAGGGCAAACGGGGGCCGTCCCCACCGAGGCCATCCTGATTCTACCCACAATCGCCAAACCCACCAATGAGGTTTTGGTATGGAGATTCCAAGATTGCATCTTTCTCAGGAGTTAGTGTGCACCACTCCTATAGACACTTAAACATCATGCTTGTGTTCTTCATTTCAGAGCCTCCTCAACCTGTCACCTAACCAGAGGAAGGACATCATCCAGGCCACGCTGAAGGAATCAGGCACCATGGGGAGACTGGCTCCTGCCACGCTGAAAGAATTCTCCCTCGAGTATTTCAGGTGCTTGGAAATTCCACATCCTAACGTGAACATGTCCACATATACCGATAAAAACTGTCTAGTCTGTAATTAGACGACATTTTTGTCAACCGAAGGGCACCCATAGCTTAGACTTATCACCATCCAATCACCGCAGGACAAACCTCAACCAAAAGGCACCAACACTGACTGCAGAGACTGTCTCGTTTTTTTTATCCTAGGCAGCCCGTCAAGGATGTGAACCGTCAGGTGATTTCCAGGAATGTGGCTCCTGAGAGGCTGTGGGTTAACTCCAGAGAGCCCATCAGGCAGCCCTTGCTCTCAAAGCTTGTGGGCAACGCAGAACTCAGCCAAAAAGCATGTCTAGCTTTCACTGATATCCTTTCTCTGCTGCCATTATTCAGAGAAGCTTCATTTTCTAAGCTGCTTTCTACAAGCGTGATTATTTAGTTCTTGTCCTTCCTTGACCTTTGTGTACCTATCCTGAAGTATATGGGAGATTACCCGTCTAAGCAGATGCAGAGCCCACTTGAGCTCACCGACCAGATCTTTGGTCCAGCCACCCAGAATGAGGCTCTGAGGGATGAGATCTATTGTCAGATCATGAAGCAGATGACTAGCAACAACAACCGGTACAGAGGGTCTATGAAGAGTAAAACTATTGATCGTTGTAACGTAATCAACATTTGTCCATCATTATAACCTTTCCTCCGTTTTCCTGTGACTTGTGTCCTGCTCAGATTCAGCATTGAACAAGGCTGGCAGCTGATGTGGCTCTGCTGTGGCATGTTTCCACTCAGCCAGTCTCTGCTGAAACACGCTCGACATTTCCTGGAGACCCGTCGAAGGGAGCCGCTAGCCTCTGACTGTCTGCAGCGACTGCAGAGCTCACTGAGGTACCCAAGCATGTGATAGGTCAGAAGGATCGAGGAGAAAAGCATTTGTCTGAGTGCGTTTCTATAAAATGGTGTATGTAAACAATTACGTACTGTAGCTTAGACTGACTAATAGGTAAGAGTGACAATATAAATACATGACGTCTCCGGCCACCGTAGACTGATGGTTTGACATTGGGAATTTTTGTTGTCCTGGTTAGGATGGAACCCAGGAAGCTCCCACCACACCAAGTCGAGCTGGACGCCATCCAACAGAACAGCACTCAGATCTTCCACAAAATTCACTTCCCCAATGACACAGAGGAGGTTTGATAATGGATCCTCTGTCTATATGGACACGTTCCTCATAAAAACTGTAGCGTATGCTGTGGATACAACACAGACGCTCACCCCTCTCCTCCCTCTTTAGATATTTGAGGTAGCGACCAGCACCAAGATCAGGGACCTCATCCAGAGTATCGGCAACAAGCTGAGCCTGGCCTCAACAGACGGCCTCAGCATTTTTGTCAAAACGCAAGACAAGGTTCGTCATTTAGGAGTCAAGTACAGCAGCTTTTGACTTAAAATTGTATTGTAATTGAGTCATTGAATGTATTTCCAGACTATTTTATAAGTGCTGAATCTGGCTGTTCATTTCAGGTTCTCAGTTTGAATGAATCCGACTACTTCTTTGATAGTTTGAGACAAATCACAGACTGGTCCAAGAAAACCAAGAGGATTAAAGAAGGTAAGAGAGCAAATAGAGTCCCGGTCTAATTGTGGTTGGATTTGGTTTCTTACTGTCTCCTCTGTGTCTGCTTGCATGTGTGTGTGTGTGTGTGTGTGCCCGCGCTCTCTCCAGGTGGGCCTATCAGCATATCCTACATTGTGTTCTTCATGAGGAAGTTGTGGTTTAATGTGATGCCTGGCAGAGACACAGAGGCAGACGTTATCTTCCATTTCCCTCAGGTACATTTATTTCCACGAACATAATACTGATTGTCACAGTGCATCCAAGATCAGACCACACATGAGGACTAGACTGGATATGACCACAGGGAACGCCACAGACTAAAAAGAGATTGAGTTCTGTCGATGGGTTTTGAACCCGAGGTTTGGGACTGAATCTCCAACTACCTTAACAAGCAACTTCCTTCACCAACATTCCTTGTTGTATTCCCACCAGATTATGGAAGTTGGAGCCGTGGAACATTTATAGTGCAGGATAACCCATGAATTTTATCTGCACCAAAACCTCACCTGCAACCTCACCACCTAGAACAACAACAACTAATGCAAAGGAGAGAATTTAGGAAATTGTGTTTCAAAGTAAAACAAAGTGATCTGTGGGAAAAATCATTCCATCTTCTTCTAACACCAGTTCAAAGTCTAGATTCCCCTCAGATATGCAGTCAAGTCGATCATGACATAAAACAGCCTTTATCTACGTTGTTTTTGTCCTCCAGGAGCTGCCTAAGTACCTAAAGGGGTACCATGTCTGCACTAAAGAGGAAATGATCAACATCGCAACTCTGCTCTTCAGGATAAAGGTCAATAATGACAAAACCCAGTTTGTCATGATTCCCAAGATCCTGAAGGAGCTGGTGCCCGCTGACCAACTGAAGGCTATGTCTGAGAACGAGTGGAAGAAGGTGTGAAGGCCCTCCTCCTCCTCCTCGTGGTTTTTACTGTAGATTTCAACTAACTGGGTGGCAGTTTATGAAGTTTATTTTGATCTGCAATATGCAAAGATTTTTTTTTTTTTTATAAATTTACAGTCATTTTTATCCGTCTGGTTGATTATTCTAGGACCTTATGGTTAAATGATCAGAGTTATCGGTCTTTGCATTTTATTTTTTAAGGCTGGGAGAAAAGATTATGTCACAAAATGGTTAAGAATATTTTGTCTTTTTTTTATTTGCAGAATATTGTTGCCTTTTACAACAAAGGGGTTGGTATGACTGTTGAAGAAGCCAAGGTGGCCTTTTTGAAAGCAGTGTACCGTTGGCCAACATTTGGCTGTGCGTTCTTCCAAGTCAAGGTAAGAACTCAGACGGGTGCCGTGTAAAAGATGGTTTATATCCATACATGTGTTGCATTTTGTGGTTGTTTTGTCAAACTTATGCAAAACAGAAAAGCCAAAGGAACAGCATGAACACCAGCAGGAAAAACATTAGTCATCCTCCAATCTCTCTCTTTTCAGCAAACATCAGAACGTAATTTCCCAGATATTGTGACAATCGCCATCAACAAGCAAGGAGTCACAGTTATCAACCCTAAGACCAAGGTAAACAAAAACAATAATCACATCTTAGAAAATCTGTTATTATTTATGATCATTAACATTTTTTTTTCTTTTTATCAAGGACGTTCTAGCAACTCACCCTTTCAACCGCATCGCTAACTGGTGCAGTGGGAGCACTTACTTCCACATGACTCTGGGAAACTTAGTCAAGGGCACCAAATTCTTGTGCGAAACTTCACTGGTAAGTCATGGATCAGTTCTGTCATGCGAATAATGCAAAGGTTTGATTCGTTTTTTTATCGTTTTAATCTTTTTATTTTCATCTGGTTTCTTTTAAAAGGGATACAAGATGGACGATCTGATAACCTCCTATGTGAACATGTATCTCAGAGAGACCCAGCCTGTGCACACCAGGGGCCAGCACTTCAACTTCTGAGCCTCAGACTGAGTGGCATGAAGCTAAGACAACAGACTGTACATTTAATACACTGAATATGTAATGAAAACACACAGAAACATTCACACAAATCGATATGATACACTTCACAGCCAGTCTATATGTTTATATATTTACGTGTGGAACAAATGGCCTCATCTACTGAATACAATATTTTCACAACATCTAATCAGCGGCCACAAAGACACAACCTGCAGCATCACCACATTATCTCTTGACATATAAATTGTTTATAGGTAGAGGGTAGAAATAGATGTTGATAGCTATTTAAAGAGGATCTATTATGGTCTGTCCTTTCCTTCATGTAGTATAGGTTGTAGTATATAGTCAAAGTTCCCAAACTTGAGATAGATACCAAAAGAAATGTGTCAAATAAATGATGTTAATCAGCCTTGAACCGCTCCGAAAGCTTTGTTTTTGTTTTTTTTGCTTTTTAATTCTGTCATGTATTTTTATGTCAGGTTTTTCAGCAGGGACCTTTAACTCCTTCAGCATTTTGAAATGAATTGTAATAGAGTACACTTTAAGGCAAACAGTTCAGGGTTATTTAAAGGACAGCATAAATATTCCATTTAGAAAGTTTGAAAATTGATGAACTTTATACAAGCCCTGTTTTGTAGATTATCACATTATCACGCAAGCTAATGGCACGGACACAACACAAAAAAATTAGTGCATGTCATTTTAGGAAATAAATGCTACTGGCTTTAAAACAAGTAAATATCTATTGACGCTTTTATTGTGGAATATCATTTCTCTGCCTGACATTTCAAATAAAACATTTCCCTAATAGTTTTCAATCGTTATTTTAACTGTTATGTCACTTTTGCAACTTGTTTTTCTTCCATCTAGGAAGAGTAATGTGTTGTAAGGAGCAAGACATTGCACAAGGCAATGTTTTTCTTCAGGGTTACAAGACGCACAACAGACACAGTGGAGAATCTCAACAAAAGTGTGGGCCGTCCCAATTAGTAGTTGGCAGTGGATTAACAGAGTAGTGCTGTCAAAGCCTCCGCTGAGATAGTGGCTCCATTCAGCTCTGCACAAAACCATTTACATATCGATGTTACAGGCCCGCTCGGAGCAGACAGGGCCGATGTGTGCGACACACATCTGTGATGTCCGCGTATGAAAGAAATATTATCCCTTCTCCGCCAGTGGGCCTTCTTCACATCTGTCCGATGGCTATCTGACTGATTATTTTGGGCATTCCAATTCTGGATGCCCCCCGGAGGCAAGAGACCAACAAGGGCCTCTGTTTCCTCCTTGCTCCTCCTCCCTCTCTTGTTTTTCACAAGCGCTCTTAGAGCAAGGGGCCCACTTTACAACAGTGAAGCAGACAGACCACAAAAGATCATCTCTGAGGCTTCAGTCATAAACTTCTCAATTAACAGCACAGTCCATCTTCTATCTATTAGCGGGAGGGTGGCAGTGGTGGGGGGTTCATAGTGAAGACATTTGGTGCACCGCTAGGCTTGGTTTCCATGGAGTCATGCCCGACGACTCATTGCGACTGAGGCATGCCATTCTTGTCCATGCTGCTCAAATGCGCTCCTTCTTCTGACTCAGGCTATTGTTGAACGCATAAGTGGCTCTCTGAGGAGAGGGGATGGAGAAGAAAGGGTGGGGTCAAGGTTCAAACGAAAGGCTCCCATTGGGACTCGCTTTCTGTTATCAAATTTGTTGAGGCACAAAAAGAGCTACAGTCTCATTCCCCAGAACATCTTGACGGAGAGAAAGGACGTCATAGGACAGCATTCTTTCTGTCAGGGCTCCAGTTCTTGCACTCCGACTCCCAGACGTCTTTTTGCAGCACAGGCAACTGCTGCACAACTCTCTGTCTCCTGCTCCAATTGTTGTCCAGTCTGTGCCAGCAGCTGAATTCCTCCCTAATCAGAGAAACCATCCTACAGATTGTGCACTCTGAAGAGCTCTGGATAGTTGGGTAAGTCTTTTATTACTTTCTTATTTTTCTTTTCTTTTTTAATATACAAATCTAAATTTTAACATACAAAGCAACTGAGCTACTTTAAGATAAATCCTAAGAAAAAGATAATGGTTTTGCCATATTTCCAGTGTTATTTGGTGGGTTTTTTTTTGTTTTGTTTTTTTGTTTTTTTTACACTAACTAATTATGTCAATCATATACTGATGGAAATGTAAATATGAATGGTGGCCACACATTAGGAGAGCATTAATTTATCCACAATTTCTATTCTATTCTGTTCTATTTCTATTTCTATCTCTATTTCTATTTCTGTTTTATTCTTTTCTATTCTATATTATTCTTGTCATATACTTTGATCACAATTAATTGGACTACCCATTCTAAAGTCCAATGCAGAGAGGCTTGTATACTTTGTTGCAGCACCCTTCTCTGAAGTACCCGTACTGATCTGCTAACCCCCTTTGCTGTGAAGAAGCCATATTTTTTGTCTCTCTTTAGGATTACCCCCACGGGGATCGGTGCTTTTTTTTTAGCTTTTCCATTCAAGTTTGCTGCTGCCGGTTTGTTATCCCTGGTGGGGAAGGAACCTTTTCTTTCTGCTCCTGAATGGTGGGAGTCAGAGCTTTGGCTGAGAAAAATCCTTCCTTCTGACTCTCACAGCTCCATTTAGTTTAGGATTCACAGCAAAGACACACAGAAAGGAGCCATGCTGCTTCATCTGGATGGCTCCTAATATGGATAGTGTGCAGTGAAACAGAGCTCAGACGATACTTGACAATCCCTTTTTCTGTTAAGTAGCCCCACTATGCTCCAGTTTTATCTAACAGCATGTGCTGTTTGCTGAGCTATCAGCTTTTGGTGACCCACCCTGATACTCCCTTCAGCTACAGCAACATCTGTGGAATGACAAATTTATACATCTTTGATTTTGTTCTTGGATCTCCTACCAGCGCCAAAGTTGATGTTCTGATCTTCTGTTTGTCCTTACAGTGGTGTGAAAAAAACATCTCCTCTGATTTATTGATTTCAGACCCCGCACTTCACTGCAGATTTGTTTATGAAGTTGGTGGTTTGACACGAACATTTCCACATAAAAAGAGGATGAAGGGAGTGGGCTGCTGGAGCATAGCAGAGTTAGAGGAATGGACAAGTGGGCGATCTTTTTTAAGGTGTGTCTGAAATGTTTCCTGTGTTTGGAAAAATATACATTTCTAGAAGAAAGAAAGAACTGTATTTTATTGATCCCCACAGGGAAAATATGTCTCTGTGTTTAACTCATCCTGACTATGAGGAGCAGTGGGTAGCACACACACACACACACCCAGGGACCAACTCCAGACCTTACGCCTAGTGTCTTGGTCAAGTGCAATGGCAGGAGGGATTAACCTAACACACATGTTTTAGTGGGCGGGGGAAACCAGAGCCCCCCGAGGAAACCCACACAGACACAGGGAGAACATACAAACTCCACACAGGAAGGTGTGGAGGTCAATGCTCCCAAATATGTCAAGTGGGAGCGTTTAAAAAAAAAAGATGTGACTGATGATTATTATTATGTGAGGCACTGAGAGTCATGTTTTTTTTTCATACTGTACCTACAAAAATCTGATTCACATCATGCATGTTATTCAGGACATCGCTGTAAAAGTAAGGCCTGAGCATATGTTTTTTAATCCACAAAATCTGGATCAATTACTGAATCTGGGCTCAATTGCACCTGTTGATAGTCCATCATATTATACACACACCTGAAGACTTACACTACATAACGACTGGTGTGTTAGGTTTTGAGAAATATAAAAAAAAATCTCAAGAAAATAATCCATCAAAATTGTGTCTATTTTTGTAAATAACCTGCAAGCAAACAGTGAAAAAAAACACCTTTGAAAAGACAAGATGGTGAAAGGGGAGTTTTTCCTTGCCGCTGTCGCCAAGTGCTTGCTCATGGGGGAATGTTGGGTCTCTACATATTCAAGAGTTTGATCTCGATCTGCTCTACCTGTAAAGTGCCATGAGATAACTTTTGTTGTGATTTGGCGCTATTTAAATAAAATTGAATTGAATTGAAATAATGATTGATTCAAAGACATGGACACAATCATACAGTATGTACGTCTGTGCGTTAGTTTCATATAGTTTGATCTGTCAGTCAGGAATTTTGGTTTCCTCCAAATCACCAAAAACTTGCATTATATGTGAAAATAAAGTCAGGAGTAATTTAATTTGATTTAATGTTGATGATTGTAACCCCTTAAAGACTTCACACTTGCAAGTTACACATATTGAAGTATCACTTCTTACTGTCTCAATGGGAGAATTAATAACTATGGCAAGAGTGTGTGGAGGCAAATCACATGGACACTGAACACTTTTGTTACAGTGGTGACACTCCAGCCCCCTGACGTGTGTGTGCGCGTGTGTGGTATGTCAGGAGAGAAAGGAGAGAAAGTTGGTCTGCAGTGGTTTCCTGTCACAGACAATGGTTTGCTGACTGAATACTAACGTTCGACTGTTCTCGTAATTGAAGCACCGACTGTGTTTCATGTACGTGTGAGCCGCCACAGTTTGGAACACATTCTTCTTCTAAGGTCAAACAGGCCGATAGTAAATTAGTCTCATGCTAGTCGTGCGAAGTTTATCCCAGCTCTTTCCCTGTCCCCCATCCCAAGACCATAATTCCTGGGATGTGAGTAACTTCAAGAAAACTTCAAGGAACTCACACTTTCCGCCCTTAGGAGAGAAAAAGATGAAGCAACTGTAATAATAACAGGATTTATGTTTTCATTATAAATAATAAGATCCAGACCATCTTGCACCTTCTGGTGGCCTGTGATGGGATGAAGATGGGAGGATTTTTACACTGAGATTACTGTGTTATCTCAGAATGACTTACGGCCTTACTCTCCATCATAATGAATCTGAAAAATAACCATAGTAATGAATGAGAAAGAGTGTTTCCCTGTTCTGGAGTAATTCTAGCTGAAGTCTTATTATTTTATCTTTATCTCTTCTTCAGCCAAAAGAATGGAGTCCTCTACCGTGGAGTTCCTCCCCCTGCTGTCCAATCAGTCGTCAGAGAGCTGTGCAGCGGTGGCGAGCACAGCAGAGAACACCCTGTTTGGGAGTTTCTACATCCTGGTTTTCTTTCTGGCCCTGAATGGTAACAGCCTGGCCCTTTGGATCTTCTCTCACCAGCGTGGCACTTCCTCTCCAGCTAATGTCTTCTTAATCCACCTGGCTGTGGCAGATTTGTCATATATCATCATCCTTCCATTGAGGGCCACCTACCACCTGACTGGAGGTCATTGGCCCTTTGGGGAGGTCCCCTGCAGAGTGGCCGGCTTTTTGTTTTACGTCAACATGTACGCCAGCCTGTACTTCCTGGCCTGTGTGGCAGGGGACCGCTACCTGGCCGTGGTTCACCCGGTGAGGTCCCTGAAAGTCCGCCGTGCTCGCTACGCACACATCATCAGCTTCTCCCTGTGGGCCCTGGTCACCATCTCCATGGCTCCCCTGCTGGTCACCCACCAGACTGCGGAGGTCGATGGCGTAACAGTGTGTCTACAGCTGTACAGAGAGAAGGCCTCCCGTAACGCTTTGATCTCTCTGGCCGTGGCCTTCACGCCACCTTTCCTAGTCACGCTCTCCTGCTACCTCCTCATCATCCGCGGTCTTCATCACGGCTCCAGGTTAGAGCCGACCCTCAAGCTCAGGGCTCTGCGGACCATCGGCCTGGTCATGCTCATCTACGTGGTCTGCTTCCTGCCGTATCATGTGAGCAGGGCCACCTTCATCCTGGGCTACAGCCATCCCGACGTCTCCTGCCAGAAGCGGAGAGCCCTGAGCTTGGCCAACCGCCTCACCTCCTCCCTCACATGCTTGAACGGAGCCATGGATCCGCTGGTCTACCTCTTTGGGGCAGAGAAGTTCCGCGACACTCTGACGAGTCTGTTCTGTAAAGATAAGGCGGGAATGTCAGGTGCCACCAGTGGAGATTTAAAGGGAACGCACGAGAGCTCCCTGAGTGCCAAGTCAGAGTTTTAAGCTACAGACACTTAAACAGGATCTTGGATAAAAAAAAAGAAAAATACAATTTGCGACTGAAGATTTTGGTACAGTCCACCAAACCTAAGCCTCCATTACATACTGTACAAGTGTTTTTGCCCCTTAAAGACAAATCACATACACTTAACACCTCTATTGATCATTTCAAATGAATGCTGTTAGCTTCCATTATTTGTCCAATATGAAACTTTTTTTTTCTTTTTTAATGTACAAAAAACACACTGATCAACTACTAACTTATACTTGCAGTACTGCTTTGCACACTGAGTGCAAACTGGTAGTTTAAGGCGTAGTCTTCTCCGAGGTCCTTTCACAGAAAATCCTGCCAAGTGGCCAGCTGCCAGGTTGAATCTGCCGTGCTCTTCCTGACATGGCAGCAGTTTCAAACCGACGCCCTCCCTCCTCAGGGACCAGTCAAAGGCACGAGCTCTCTGCTATATGACTCTAAAGGGAAGATCCTTTTAAAAAGCATCACATGCCTCCTTTAGGGTCTATACGTTCCATTCCTGTTACAAACTTTGAAACAAACAAACAAACAAACTTTGCATTTCTCCATAACGACAATGCAACTTGAACTTGAACATTAATTGTGAATCAATGGGTGCCTTGCAGGTTGGAAAAACAAATGAAAAAGTCGAGAGTAGAACAACACGGTTTGCAAAAGAGTTAACACTAATGTCAAATATATGCAATTTGTAGTACAAAGATGCTTTGCTATGGACTTGGTATCTTTTTTTTTAAACATTCGAGAAGCTGTGCACTTGGAGAACATTGAACTGTATATAAACACACAGTTTTGTATCACTGTTTAGAGAGGAAATGTAAAAAAAAACAGCTGAACTATGTATAAAAACATGAACTATGAGTTCAGCGTTTCTCCCTTCTTTCTGCCCACTGCATGCTGGGATATATTCACCTGTTTGAGAATCAATGAAAGAATGGATGCTTTTGTACTGTACGTATTTCCTAGTATTCACTTTATGTACTACGAGTGTCCACGTCGATAGACAGAATGATTAGCATACCACACACCAAAAAGATGAATAAAATATGTGCATAGTTTAAGCATTTGCTGTAACAGCTTTGTGTTTATGCCAAATATTATAAACGCTCATTAGTTACCCTTTTTTAATGGCTCAACTTATCTATGTGTAATTGTTTTTTTATTGCTGGATGAATATCATGTTTTGTACATGCTGGACACATCAAGATGAGAAATGTTGTTTTTGTCTTGTTCACTGTAAATATATTTTTTTACCCAGTTTTCTATTTTTCTCTCCCATTCTATGCATTTATTGTATTGTGATGTTGCACTACTGCATGACAAACTAACTACTCCTACTGTAAACCAACTTCTATTTGTAAATAATAAAGCTGTACTTATTATGCATGTGAGAGCTTCTATATAAATATGATGTTGAAGCCCACCATGTTTTTATGCTATGGTGTGCTCTTTGTGAAAGTGGCAGACCTATTTCAAGCACAGGACAGAAACCTCCACGGCTGCAGTGTCACACTGCAGTTCTCTTTTCATATCATGTGACCCATGTTGTGGTTTGTGAGCAGCAAATTTTCCCCTTCTTTTTTTGTGCAAGACTTCCTGTCCATCACATGAACATGGCAAGCCATTCAAAACTGGTGTTTCCTGAATATATAGAGTGTATTACAGAGAAACCAAAACGGTGTGCTGAGTGCATACTGTACTAAATCATTATGAACGACAACATTTCTTTCATTCTTTCGCTGTAACATTTAATATCTGTCGTCATCACGTTGGTTGTTATCCTTTTCAGAGGAACCTGCTCAAACAACTGCCTCATGAATAAGTAGCAGGCATTTGGAGGCCAAGGCATTTGTGGATGTGGTGGTTAATGATTAGATAAATGCTATCAAAGCCACCAGTGAAAGTCTGTTTTCCATTTACAGCTTTGTGGATCTGTCATGTTACAGACAGAGTGAAGGCATCAGGGCCGTCCTCCCTAACTTACAAATGAGGAAGTTGAATGTGATGTGAGCTGGTAGCAGCTTCCTTTTACAGCTTTCGCTCTGCTCAGAAACAGAAAATGAACAAGTGAAATAAAGGACACCGGTTTGCGCAGGCTTGGAGATGAAAACAGCTTTGAAGAAACACTGAGTCTTCTCTGATAGCCTCTAACAGCAGATGTAAAACTCTCGACCTCAGTCCATGTGAGTAGGAGGCAGGATGCCAAGTTATCTGCCCTGGTACCATGGCAATATAAATCGATCCAAAGCTGAAGATCTCCTGTCCAAAGCAGCCAGAGATGGAAGCTTCCTTATCCGGGCCAGTGAGTCCATTGCAGGCGCGTATGCCCTCTGCGTTTTGTAAGTAAAATAACTTCTAATACCTACACACATTTAATAGAATTGCCGAGGGAGATAACGATGAGCCTCTTTTCAACTTCATTTGATCATTTGAAACATCTAACCTTTGACATAAATAACCTAATCTATTTAAAAACTGTTACATGACGGGTGATATTAATGTATGTTACAACACATTTGTGTGAACATACTCACACACACACACACACACACACACACACACTGCGTTTCACTGTTAGTTCCCCTTCATTTGCATAATGCCCTGCTGCAACACTGTTCTGGCCACGGTAACACCTAGCTTTTTACATGGGTCAAACACTGGACAAGATAACCAAGCAAACTGAGCACACACACAATCCAATTTGATACTTAGCGGTTACATTTATGCCATGTCAATTACTCTTGCTTTTTATTTTAACAACAGATACCAGAACTGTGTGTACACATACAGAATTCTGCCAAATGAGGATAAGAAGCTCTCTGTCCAGGTGGGTTAACAGAATGAAAAACACAAACGGAGAGGACGTTTGGTCCAAAAATGTTCATGAATTACATTGTATATGTATTAGTAAACACATTTTGTGTGGTTGCATATCTAAGGCGTACTAGAATCCAATAGTTCATACGTAGATTACCGTGATTTTAGTGACAATTTAAAGTCATTTCAATTCTGCCATATCAATAAGTTTTGGTTATGCACGATCCAGCAGCATTTTAAGGTTGCTCAGCCGAAATGTATGTATTTTAGTAGCAGATTAACCTTTTATTTTTTATTTTTTTAAAAGAAAAAGATTGGGACTATTTGGTGACTCTGATCTCATTCTAGGAGAGGAACTGGCAACGATTTAGTCAGATTAAGATAAAAACAGGGATCTGTCTGCAATGGTTTCATTTTTGCCTGGTGTTTTTTAGCTCTCAAAACGGTGTAGACACTTGAGGGTGCGTGGGTGAGCATAATAGATTTAAGTGAGCGTCATTAGCATAGCAGTGAAAATAGACAGAGACAGTGTGCACATGCCAGCAAATCCACAAAAGATGAGCCCATTGTGAAATATTTTGAATAGGATGATAGGTTGCTTATAGTGACATCACTGGTTCTATTAAGAGGAAGGAGTGTATAGAGTGTAGAGTGTAGAGCCGAAGCAGCGCTGTTAAAAAGTTGTCACATTTGAAGTTAGGCTGTACACGTGCGGATTTAAAAGAAAATACTCAGTGAAACCCTCATCTTAGAATCATCTGATCGTGACAATATCTACTGGTTGGGTAAGAGGAGGAGAAACTCTCGGACTGACTGAGAGAATGACTTGTGCGTGCGTGTGTGTGTGTGTGTGTGTGTGGGTGTATCTGTGTCTGTGATCTGCTCTTCAGGCCTCTGAAGGCGTCCCGATCAGGTTCTTCTCTATGTTGTCTGAGCTGGTGGAGGCGTACTACAGCCCCAACATGGGCCTGATCACACACCTGCAGTCCCCTGTCCAGAAGGAGGAGGAGCTAGACGAGGAGCAAGGTCAAACAAGTCAATGTTAGCATTTCAGTGGTTACACGTGGTTCTCAGTCTCAGATATGACTGGCACCAGTGCAGTGGGTCCTAAAATGCTTATCTGACTGTATCATAGTGATCCAGATCCAATGTGTGTTCTGGTATGGACTGTGGCTGTAGAGTCCTCAGTGTTTGTCACTATCTGGTGCCAACCTAGCGTGTACACAGGAAAAGCAGGATCGATGGCTGTCTATGGCCGAGGACAAAACTTAAACAACCATCCTGATCCCCGTAAAATCTACTACAATGATTGGCCCACGACCCATCTCTCAAAAAAAAAAAAAAGTCAATAACCTAACACACACACACACACACACAGAGACAGGTATATAACCTCCATGGCTGAGGTAATAATAAACTGCTTTCTTTGTCCAGCAGATCCAAATAACAATCCACCACAGCTACCACCCAGGAACTTCGCACCTAACGACGGGAAAGACGGAGACTCCAAGTCCGATTCTGCGTGCATGTCCTTATCGGACGTGTTCCTACAGAGACTGCAGTATATGGACACGTCCATGTATGATCATCTTTTCAAATACTCCTAGTAATAATTGTAATTAATAATTGTAATAATTGTCTACAGCCACTATACATTGGTACCATTAACTATGTGATAATTCCTAAGATGGGAATGTTCCCTGTTGATCGGATGTTCTTGAAGTTGTCTGATGCGTCAGACGGCTGTGGTTAAAGTGATCCTGTTGTCTATCATTCCAGAGTACAAGAAGAGCACCAAAAAGCCATACTAGAATACTTCAGGACTTCTATATGTTTGGATGCTGAACAAGTGCACAATGGAAATTTCAACCTCACTGGACTAAAGAAGTTAATAACGGTGATTTGTAAGAATCTCAACAGGTACAGTAACCATCTTTTAAATCATTAAAACCATTAAATTTCAACATGTGTGATGATGCACAGGCCTGATTTGACTGACCGATCCATATTTTTGTGAGTTAGTGAAATTTCCCGCACCCTGCCAGCCCTGGAGACCTTCAACAGAGTAGTGGACCAACAGCTCTCACCAGGGATTGGACACTTTTCTAAGCAAGTACGTAACCATCCAACGGTATTATCGATCAGTGGTTCTTAAAAAGTAACAACAACCCGTGTACAGTCAGTTTCAAATCATGCGTCCATGCTGGTCATCTGATACAGCCTGTCAAGGTAACTGTCTTCAACATTGGTGTGTGGAGAAAATGAAGGATTAGCAACCACCTAAAGAGGAAAAAACATCTAAACGTGCAGAAACGAGAAATTGTGAGACGTGTGTTTCTGCGGGGTGGGGATGGAGAGAATTTACGGGGGATTTTGGGACAACACCTAGTTGACAATGATCGCTTTCAACAACTCGTGCATCCACAATTCTTCTTATCTTATTCTAACATTGCTTTGTGATGTGCAGACTAGTACAACATAAACACGCTGCCAACTAGTGGGTTGGAGAAGTCTTCATAACACTTTGTTACATCATAACGTTATCATGTGACACAGGGCTGTAATTTACCCAGAATAAGAACATAATAAGAGAAGTTCAATAGATTTCAATTGTTTTGTAGGCTTCTGCTGATTCAGCTCAAAGTATATCCTCTAAGCTTGAGCGTCTAACTAAACTGCTCTACGCAATAGAAGATAAGGTAACGTATTAAACTCCTTTCATCACTCACTCCTCACTGCCTGTCTGTTATTGACTCGTTTATTTATTTATGCCAATGCATGATGGATGGATTATTGTGAAATTATGACACAAAACGGTCACAAATTGTCTCGTTTCAGGCTAAACTTGCCGTGTTTGAGAGTGTTGGATATGAAGGGGGCCACAGAAAATCACTCATACCACCTGTCATTTTTGAGGTGCTTGTCTCCGTTATTATTATTGTTATTATTATGATTATTATTGTTGTGTATTGCACTGTAGTACATGATCCTGCACGGAGCTTAGTTGAAATATCCGTTTCTTCATTTATTTACAGGTCAAAACGGAATCTCTCGGTATTTCCACAAAGATGTCCCTCACAGTGGACGTTGAAAGTGGAAAACTATTCTTCAAAAAGTCCAAGGATGGATCTGAGGACAAATACTTTGTGCACAATAAAAGTAAGGAGTTTCGTTCTGCTATAACAACATTCTGATATTGTACCTACGTTTTTGTCCAGTTTCACTGACCGTGCTGTCTTCATCCAGTCCTGCAGTTGGTGAAATCCCAGAAAGTGCATGCAAAACTCACCATCGTGGTGGAAACTGAGAAAGAGAAGATTTTGCGTAAAGAATTTGTGTTTGAAGACACAAAGGTAATGAATGAGCAGAGCCTTGTCATTTTGGTCTAGCAGACATTTATCAGCAAGGCTGCTTTTTATTCAGGTCTGTTAACACATTTACAGGCACTCCGTACTCTGAAAATGTGATTAAGACGTAAACATCCACAGAATCAGTAGGAGTCAGAAAACCTCTCCAAGTATCCATTATATGAAATAAACATTGTAAAACCTTTGAGCCAACCAAAAGGTCAAAGCTCTACCATCGCTCCATCACCAACAATCCATCCAATCAAAGAGAAAACATACAAAACACAATACTGATAATTCACTATTTTACAATGTACCTCCTGGTGACATTTTCATAGATTTCACTTGATTCTTCACAAAAATTCTGAGTTTCCACGCATGTGTACGACTTGAGAGGCCTTCAAATACCACTGATGATACACATACAAACTACTGACTTAGTTTGTTCATAAAATCATCTTTTAAACCCTAATTATCAGACCTAAATCCCAGGCTAAATGTTTGAAAAACCACATACAATGACAAAATACTGTGATCATGTTTACACTGTACAACATCACTCTTGTGTCTAAACAGAAGCGAGAGGGCTTTTGTCAACTTCTTCAACAAATGAAGAACAAGCACTCTGAAAAGCCTGAACCAGATATGATCACTGTGTTTGTTGGCACCTGGAACATGGGTAACCACGTTTACAAATCAACACACTCAACACAAATACGTTATAATAGAGCTCTTCAGTAAAACCGCTGCAATAACCCACAGGGAGTGCCAGTCCCCCACACAACATCAAATCCTGGTTTCAGTGCAAAGGCCAAGGAAAGACAATGGATGACACTGCAGATCACATCCCGCATGATATCTATGTGATTGGGACTCAGGAGGATCCTCTGGGTGAGAAGGAATGGACAGACATGGTGAAAGGAGCCCTGAGGAACATCACCAATATCAGCTTCAAACAAGTGAGTGACAAACACAACAGCAAAGTCTAGAACTGAACGAAAGGCCAACACGGTGAACGCTGAACAAACAACAACCTCTGAACTCCAGGTCGCCATCCACACACTTTGGAACATCCGGATTGTGGTCCTGGCAAAACCGGAGCACGAAAACAGAATCTCCCACATCTTCTCAAACAGCGTTAAGACGGGGATTGCCAATACTTTGGGTAAGCACTTCTTCTCCCAGCAACCTAACCAACGTGTAAGGATGCATCGGCGCTCACCATGAGGTTTGTTTTAAGGAAACAAGGGAGCAGTGGGCGTGTCCTTCATGTTCAACAGGACATCCTTTGGGTTTGTTAACAGTCACCTGACCTCTGGGAGTGAGAAGAAGCACAGGTGAACGGCAAATGATGATGCAGCTGTGACATCATTGGAATTATAAATCCAATCCTGAGATGATTGTATAATTTGTATGATGTTTTTTTTTTTTGTTTCTTTGTTTTTTGCAGACGCAATCAAAACTACATCACAATTCTGAGATTTCTGAATCTGGGAGATAAGAAGCTGAATCCTTTTGACATCACTCATCGATTCACTCACCTCTTCTGGCTCGGTGACTTGAACTATCGGACTGATTTAGCGTCCACGGTAAGTTATCTATTGTCACAGACATTCAGAGGCATATTTATATTGATACAGATGTTTGTAATAAAACATGATAAAGGTGTAATTTAATAAAACCTTTTAATTTTTTTTTTATTTTTAGGTTTTTAGAAACAATTGTTAAGAATAACACATGCAACATAA
>OMNV01000675.1:0-14453 GCA_900303265.1 Brotula barbata
CTCCCTCCGCCCCTCTCCCTGCCCTCCCCGCCTTCCCACACCACAGCAGGTCATGGGTCAACTTGTACTGCGTGCTGAATAAAGGGGAGATGGGCTTCTACAAGGATGCCAAGAACACCACCGCATCCTACAACAACGAGCCGCTGCTCAACCTCTCGCACTGCCACTGTGACGTCACCAATGGCTACAAGAAGAAGAAGAACGTCTTCACGCTCAAGTGAGGCGCTCTGCTCTTTCACGCTCGTGTTTGAAGTGTTTTTGGCCTGAATATAACGTCAAAGCCTATGAATACAGTTTATTGTGCAGCCCCAGAGTGTGTGTCACCGTGGGGGAAAACAAAGAGATCGCCCTCCATTGCAGCTATCAGGAAAATGTGCCAAGAACCAGTCAGTCAGTACACGTGTTGTTTTCCCACGTGTTAGTTCCTTTGCCAGCTGTGTCTATATTGTGGCGAAATGTATTAATCACAGGAAAATTTGGTTTATATAATGTTGCATATGTACTTTTCAAGCTATGTGCATATGCAGCTGTTATAAATGGGACCCAAGTAAATGAGGGGAAATGTAGAGAATGTGTTTGTGTGTAATTTGAGCTTTTGTGCTAAAGGAGGAGAACATGGTGTCTTTTTCAGGTCTCACTCTTGACTCTTTGCTCTCTGATTGCAGAACGAAAGAAGGCAGCGAGTTTTTGTTCCATGCAAAAGATGAGGTGAGACGTTCCTTTCTGCCATCTCACAGCACAACACAGCTGACAGTTATACAGGCCCTTCTACTGTGTCACGGTCACATGTCCCTCTTTTTGTTCCCACACTAATTTACCATTTACCATCATGGTAAATTGTAAAGCGCTTTTTCCAAAGACCTTTACGATGTTTGCCTCACATTCACCCATTCATACACACATTCACACAACGACTGCTGAGGTAACCACGAAAGGCCCACTGGAGAGATTTGGAGAAATTTGGGGTTAGGGTCTTGCTCAGGGACCCTTGACATGGAGGAGCTGGGGATCGAGCCAGCGGTCCTTTGATCAGTAGGCGATCAACCTTAACCCCTAAGCCACGCCACCCCCATTAACTTTAAAAAGAGAAAAGCTAGCAAGACAAAAGGACAATAACAAAAACAAACGATAGAACCGTCCAAGCTTAGACACATTTGGGATATATCGGAGAGCAGGGTTGTCAAACATACAGCCTGCAGGCCAGAACTGGCCCACCAAAGGCTCAATCCGGCACACCGGATGATTTTGAAAAGGTCTTTGCAATTTTTCAATAAAACGCACTGCTATTCTTGAATTGTCCACTGGGGGATGCGCTCTCCTTAAAAGAGAACCTAATGAGAAGTGTTCCATTATGGAGTCATATCTGAGCCTCAGTCCTGACTTTTTGAGCACTGAACTCCCTCATTGCGCTCTCAGTATCTCTCCTCTGTACACCGTGCCTGACTCCAAATGTGCCACAAAACCAGCCAATCACAGACTTGGAGAAAATAATCCTGATTGGTTTCATCTCTAGTCAGGGCGCTAGGAGAATTACCGACCGGAACCACTCTGGAAGCATTGATAAAAATGGTAGCTAAATTAGAGTTATTCCATTTAAATTGGATGACACTTTTTTAGTAGTTTCCGACATACTTCAACAATAATAATGGTAATAGTAATATTAAAAATACTATCTGAAAATGTGTTGTAATCCTGACAAATGTGCAAAGGTTTTACTGGTCCAGCCCATGAATTTCAATTTGACATCCCTGGACTAGACGTTTCCGTTCCAGTGTGTTCAGTCCTTGTGTGAGAGATCACCAGATGGAGACGGTCCAAGAGATGCTCCCACACCTTCAAAAATAACTCAGTCAAAGCAGCAGCAGCCCTCTCTGGATCACATTAAACCTTTGTCTGACAGTAGGGTAAAGATCACTTAATGTCCACCTCAGGAGTGCACATTTACATGCAAAAAGCAATCATCTATCCATCGATTTGTGGCTCTCAGAGGAGAACGTCAATGTTTTAGAGGGACGGCTGAGCAGGAAGACATCAGGGTCCTTCCTGATCTTAAAGACAGTTTCATCCAGCTGTACCTGCTTTACCACAAAACATGAAAATAATTCCCAGGTTCTGTTTCACGAACAGGAGAAAACACCATCGGTCATTTGGCTCCCAAACTGGTAACAGTGACACAATGGAGTATGTAAATCTCTCTCTCTCTCTCTCTCTCTCTCTCTCTCTCTCTCTGTGTCCCAGGATGACCTCAAAGCGTGGGTGAACACCATCACCACCAGCATTTCAGAACACGAGGAGATTGCTAAATGGGGCCAGCCCCAGCCAACTACCTCATCCACCGACGAGGGCACGCGCCGCGAAGGCAGCAAGGCAGACAACAGGTCAGAGCGAGGTGGCGAGCGCTCCGACCGGGCGAGTGACCGGATTGAGCTGGCCGACAAGGAGAGGGAGAAGGAAAAGGAAAGAGAGAGAGGGGAAAGGTCCGAGAGGTCAGACAGGGGAGAAAAGGACGCCAAGCGCTCGGAAAAGTCCGGTAAAAAGAAGTGAACCTGCCGACGGCTCCGTTGGGATTGAAGTGTGCGAACTCTGGAGGGGGAGGGGTGGCGTGGACGTCTGGCGAACACCTTGCTCCTTTTCTCTCTCTCTGGCATTGAAAGTGACACACGGGACGAGTCAGATTGACCCGGGATCACACGTATGAGGAACAGGACGGATTTGGAGCAGGAGACGTCTTCGTCTCTTTGTCTCTTCTTCTTTGTCTGCGTAACGAAAAACAGAGGCGCTGAAGCTCCGCCTATGTCCCCCTGCTGGCTGTTTGATATAAACGCCGAGGGTGGGTTTTTCACGCTGAACCTGGGAGAAGCGTTAACGTGAGAGTAAGACAGGCACGCTTTGTGTTAACCTGAAGGCTGGTAGTGCGATAAAAACGTAGCTCATACTGTTCCATGTCTGTCTGTTTCTATCAGGTGAGCTCTATCTGTATGTATTCCCTGTCCGTCTGTCCGTCCGTCCGTCTTTCTGTCTGTCTGTCCTATCTATCTGTCCGTCTGTGAGTTAGGACATCCTACACTACCGTCTTATTACTCCTCGAAATTCAAAAAGAGAACGAAATTATGCCAAAAAGTTTTACACGCATACAAAACTTTTTGTTGACCGTTTTCTCCACTTGTTCCGTCCGTCTGAAGGTTCGGCCTCTGCCATTACAAACAGACACACACACATACACACACACTAGTTTTACTTAGATTCTACGGAGAGAAAGGACAACGGGAGGCCAGAGATGAGACGAACTGGCTTTGCTTCATTTTGCTCACGGCAACCTTAAAGTGATACTCTTGTCGATTTTACAAAATTTTATGGAACTGAATGGAAAGTGTGTGTGTTTCAGTCCTGCAAAGCGCCACAAAACACACATTAAGCTTCTAAAAGCAATTCTACTTGAACCTGAGGTAGACTCGTTTTCCTCAGTACCTTATTGTCTGGTTGGTTTCATGTTTCATGATTGAGCCCAGTTATCGGACTCGGAGTTACGAGCGCTCTCGTTCATTTTTCGGCCGTTCTTTTCCCAAAATGTTTCCTTAAACTCACCGTGTTTCGATGATATTGCTTCTTTCATGATGCATGCTTCTTTTTAAGGGTTCCCATAATCCTTTTGGTCTGGACCACAGCAAACGTGTCTTCTTCCACGCAGTGAATGAAAACTGTTTTACTGTCATTCTGTTCTATTTGGGAATCCACTCCACGCATTTATCTTTTAGGGGGCAGAATTCCTACTTTGTGCTGATGTCGTAATAGCAAAGAGTTCAGACAGGATGAGCAAGTGAACAATGAATCCATATAAAAAAAAAAAAAAAAAAAAAAAAAAAAAAAAAAAAAAAAAAGGTCAACTGAAAAATCTTGGTCCCCTACTTTAGATGAAAATCCTGAAAATCATCAAATTTTGTAAAATCACCGCAGTATCACTAAGTCATTCATTAAAGAGGACATGGAGTCGCCTAGAATCTGAGTAGAATCTGCACATTTTTTATTGGCCAAAAGGCTGGTTTGATGTTTTTGGCTCAGATTTGGTTATAAGCACAACATTTTGTGCAAGGTTTTTTTGTTTTGTTTTGTTTTGTTTTTTTATGAATGAGACCTGCATGCTGAAAAGAGGCTTCATCTTCTGTTCTGTTTGTCTTCTTCCTGCATCAAATGTAAAATGAGAAGCGCGCGCGCGCGTGTGTGTGTTTGCGCGTGTGTGTGTATGCACGCGCGCAAGCCCACTGCTGCTGTTCACTCCCAGGGTCTCCATAGCTCTCAGGTTATTTCAGTTTGTGTGTGCTTACTGTGTGTCGTGTTTGTCATTTCAGATACCACCTCAGTCTTCCAGACATCTGATCCACAACACACACACTCACACACACACACACACACACAGAGGAGAACTCAGCAGGGTTTAAATGTTATAGATGCTACAGAGGGTAAACTCTCCAGGTCAACATCTTAATGATGTCAAAATGAAACAGGAGTGAATGAATGAGTGAATGATAAAGGTGATCGTGTCTAAGAGAGAAGTTAACCTGCTACCAATGTTATCAATGTTCAGAGTGACTAGAGATGACTTTACCGTCTGTACGTTTGTTTGTTTGATTGCATGTACTGTTGGGGGAGAAATCACTCGTCCGTTGAGCTCGTCTTTGCATCTCGCCATCGTTTCCTGTTTTCACCGCAAAGCCATAAGCTGCATTTGGGAAGAAACGTTTCCGACTTTGGAATCAGGGGCGGAACTTTTGGGAAGTTCTGAGCTGTGAGGCTGTGGCATTTGAGATTATTTTCAAGACTTAAAACTCAAATATACTGTATAGTGGAAATAGTAATTTCGGGGATGTAGCAGCCATGGAGGAGGAAAACAAATCTAATCTTCTCACTCTGGTGCAGAAGCAGCTCGAATGGGTCAGATAGCATTTAAAATCCTCTCACAAATCCTTTTGTTCATGAATGGAGTTTTACTATCAACGCTATTGTATGCAAACCTTATAACGTCTCTTGTCTTTTGGTCGATAAAGGTTTATGTTGTCCTCAATTTGCTGAGTTACTTTCACAATCTTTGAGCCTGAGCTCAGATTTTTCTTTGACATTTTTACAGATCTATCGTTGTCAAGGTAAAATTCACATGTTCCTCCGTTTCTACAAAGGGAAATATTAGCTAGGAGCATCTTTGGCATGATTTTAAATTCTCTCTTGACCCACATTGTAAGTCCTCATAATCATACTATCTGTTGACCATAGCACAGGCAAGACAGTAGCTTTTTCTACCATGTTTACTTTTGGATACAGCACATTTTATGCATCAAAATTTGGATAAATGCAATCGTTTCCATGCATGTCATACGCAGCAAACGGCGCTGAATGAGCAGAACTTCCACGTGTGACACAGTGACACTCCACTGCTGTAGGACCATGAATGTAAATGAATAACAAAACCCACACATTCTGTCGCTGTAGATACACAAAAATCACCCAGGAATATGCAGGCTACAGCTGAATCGCTTCTATAGCTACCCGTAGGACCTTAAGCCAAAAAAAGAGTTCATTAAAACAGTTTAACAGCACGAGGATGCAGAGACAGGCGGATATGTCAAAGTCACAACAGGCTGAATAAAATGCAAAATGTACAAATTGAGATTTGGTTCAACCGTTACAGATTCTGGATGATTTTCTACCCTGTTGGTATGTTTTGTCCTTGATCACAGATGCAATCTATAAAATACATTTAGGTTTGTTATTTATGTCATATTTAAAGTACACATTATTCTTATTTCTTGTTGCTGTTTAATGAGGTTTGGGTGCAGAATTCAAATCAATGCTTTCTCAAAACTACGGAAGCCTAGTGAGGACACGCAAAATCTCCTTTGTTATTTAACCCCTTAAAACTCTGGGGACCACCAGTAGCTGTATTTTCATTAAGATCCCAACGAAAAACCTAAAGCTTGCAAAGATCCCACATCTATAAGGAGGCACTCTGGGGAAAACTGTATAAATGATAGGCAACACATCCAGAATAAAGACAATTTTAAGGGAAATTTAAAATGCCATATCTTAATAGTAATAATTATGAATTTTAAGATTTACATTTTATTGGAATTTTCACATTAGTAACCCATACATAACTGAGCGAACCATAAGAAAAGTCATAATAGACCCTAACATCCACTTTGTATAAGCTCTGCCATTTCTAATTTCCCTAAACATTGTTTTTATTCCACATGTGTTGGGTATCGTTTTTCGCCAATTCCTCAAGAACGCATCCTGACATATTTGAGATTGTTGGAAACTCTGGCTATTCACTGGTGATTACTTCAGAGTTGAACAGGTTAAAATAAAACTGACGTCCTTATTGAACGAGAAAAATTTACCATCTCGAAAACAATTTAAAAAAAAATATTCTAATGTTGCACAACCTCTCTCAGCATTTAGTTCTTGAGATTTATGGTGATTTGCAGGTGGATGGACATAAATGTGTTTCATCATTGAGTCATTCAAACACGACATGACCTCTGGGTTTTAATCTGGCCCATACACAATGCTTTCGTACACCAAAATCAGTCATAGTCTGCAGGATTATGGATTATGATTTCTGATTGTTTTGTGTTGGATTTATTCATGTTGTTACTGTTCATGATGACGATGATAATGATGATGCTGATGTCCATGGTAATGATAAACTGAGACTTTATGCAACTCTTCCTTTGCACTAGGACGCTGGCGTGCTGCAGTGCTGAGGTGCCCGATGGTCAGTGGTGTTGAGATCCCACAGAGGGACGTCGGATTGAGAATATTACAGATTATCGTGGTAGAGAGGATTTATACACGTATTCACCGGATCAATCGTTTTGTCAGCATGGATCGATTGAAATTTTTCATGCATCCTGTGCTGCACAGTCAGATTAGACGTCTGTGAACGATGTAAAGTATGAATTGTAAACCGTCTCAGACTACACAAAACACGTTGACATTTTGTTTAAATGGAAATCACCGGAGCTCGTCATCGTTCAGGAACAGTAAAGAAGCATCGTTCGATCGATGGGTTATCAATCACAGTGGCTGCTGCTCGCTCCGATAAAAACGAACTGCCTAAATATAATAATCACAAACTTACACAAAATTATTCAGAACATGAAAAGGGCTTCAAAGAACGCAGATGTAAGCAAACTTTTATTTTTTAATCTTGGACTCATCTCTGTGTCAATCGCAGCTCGATGTAACATCAGAAATTCACCCGAAAAGGAATATCATATCAAAACGAATTGATAATATCCTGTGCAGCTCAGTTGATATTTTGTAAAGGTTAATAAAAGGTAATAGAGAATTTTAACATAATCTATGATATTCCTAAATGTGAGAGGCTGGTGTAAATCTTGACTCAACTGCACAAGATAATGAAAATTAGGGGATGAAATATCCACTTCAACAGGAAGAAAGCACAATACCTCATAAAGTATAAACTCATACATGTCTGTGTCTCCGGCCCCGTTCACATTCATTGCAGACTTTTATGTTTGCCTGTGTTCCAAAGCAGTTTCTTTAAAATCTGTTTTTGTGGGTGCCTAAATTTGTATATAGGAGGATAAAGAAAGGAGAAGAAACTATGCATTTTTACTATAAAAGGTGCATCCACATCAGCATCTTAAAATCTGTTAGAAACACCGAGTTCATCACCTGAGGCTGTTGTCTCCTGCTGCTCCTCTGGTGCAGCGAATACAAACATGTGAATCAGTAATTAGCTAATAATTTGTTTATTTGCTTCTTGTAGTGCTAGTTGGTGCCCCTTACAATGGTGAAAATAAAAATTTGATGAACATTAAAACAAATAGATCCTTTGTATTAAACTATAGATAGAAAAACAGTAAGAAAGGCTGAATTTAAAATACATGTAGTGATAGAAAAAGCTAAACTATGCTGACAACTCGGGACTCAAACATTTCTGACCTCCTACTTGAAATAATGCTATGGGACAGATGTCATCATGGCGAAAATGAGACACAAAAGGCATTTAGTTCCTAAAAATGTTCATTTATTAGATGATATATGTAAACATGTAAAGGGTGATGTATTCCATGCTGAGCTGAGTGTATAATAAATATGTGTAATGGATTCTGTTTAATTATCCTTGATTTTTTTAAAAATATCGTTAAATCGCTCTGGTGACCTTTTAGGTGTTCACAGCTTTGCCACATAAAAAGGAGCTTCTCACATTCGGCGATGTTTCTTCTATATGTGTAGCCTCATGAGTTGTAGAATATTTGGACACCTCCAAAGTCGGAAGCTACCTGGAGGGATGGGGGATCCTTGTCAGCATATAGAACATGTTTGTCACTTCCTCTTATGATTTCTTCATTACTGACAGCTGATTTTTTGCCCAGGGCCACAGTTAATTGCTTGTCCTGACACTACGCCTCTACAAGTAATATCAGATTGGGTATCACAAAATCGAACAAGACTCCCAGCACCTTTACATGCACGGTAAAACATCAGTTATACCGTGATTATGGGCTTTATAAACACTTTATTGCGATTGAAATTGGCACAGATTGACATACGCTGACTGAAAGTAACAGGCCTTGATTTTGTGGTTGTAAATTGATTCATTTAGGCATGAAAACATATCAATTGTGAATATTTTTTACCCAGATCTGACGCCAGCTGGATGTAGTCCCTGCTGAGGTGAATACTGAATATTGGCGATGCTGTAACTGCTGACTTGCTGCCATAGTTTCTCTCTTCCCAGGACCTCAAAGCACCACTGTCCATCTGCCCTCAGCCTGCCTGTCTGTCTGTTTCTCTGTCTGTCAGTCTGCCTTCCTGCAGCAGCCTAACTTGATCATGTACTGGAGAGCATTTTGTGTAAAAGGAAAACACCAGAGAAGGTTTCTCTGCGTTGAAACAGAGAAAACTGCCCCTTCACCATCTGTTCTTGTTTTTATTCCAACAGTTCTTTTTTGAATCTCAGTTGAAGTGAGATTGTTGATTTGTAACATAAACTGGGTGAAAATGAACCACACCTCCTCCACACGAAGACATCAGGGCAAAGAGGTTGCATGAATGACATAGTCTCTATATGGTACTGCTGTGCATGTCTTGAAGTCCCATCTCTCCACTATACAATCACTGTAACATACGGGACGACACAAACTACCAACATGGAAAAAGGTGAATGAATGAACCAATAATGTATAAAATGATCAGATCCGATTCCGAATCATTGACTGTACAGTCCTTTCTTTGAATTGATAAATACAAATTGTGATATTGAAAGATGTTGTTTGTGTGTGTGTCTTTTGTGTGCAAACTCTATTATTGATTGCTGCTCACATGACTTAAATCAAGCAAGTGCTGCATATTTAAGTGATAAGTGATAAAATGATTTTACAGACAAACTTGAATGAAATGAAAAGCTGAACAAAGCTCAGGAATTCCCAAACAGATCATATTTTATAATTTTTGTGTCAAACTAAACCTGTAACTTAGTGCAGAGGAACTATCAGAGGCTTTAACATAGATCGTGTTCTGTGGGTCCATTCTACTAACCACAGGACTATTGCAGACCTGGTATGTGAACATTAAATATTTCAGAAAATGTGCTATATCAATAGCAATATCAGCAATCTATTTTGGATTTAATTTCCTAGAAAAAAAATGTTCAGCTGCAGGAACATCTTTAATGTAGTTGTCACTGCCCACTGAACCCTATTCAGTAGACAGTCCGTATACATATTCATCTATTCGTTTTGGCTGTCATTCATTGTTTAAAATTCATTTCTTTATTAATTAATGTTATATGTTTTAAAGCATATAAAGATCGCTTTAGTGGTATATTGCTATAACTTTAATCTAAATTCTCATTAAGATGTTTGAGCGCAGAGCATTCATTTTGCTCACTTCCGGGGAAGGTTCCTCCAATCTATTGGCCACAGACCTCTTGACTGCCCGCCTTGTTGTCGCATGTCGGGTGGTACAATAGAGAGTCCTTCAATGGGAAGAGCATTATTTTCCAATGCGGCCGTGACGCAGGAAGTGGATCGGTCGTACGGAAGTGTTTGAACGGAGGACTGGCGGCCATGTTTGATATCAGACAGAGGTAGGATACAATGGAAACTCGGCTGTAGTTATCTACAAAGTCCGAAAGAGTTTAAGTTGATTCCAGGGTGGACGTAAAATGCGCCACCGGTTGTCCGACGCAGCGGTTTGATGTTTTAATTGGACAGGAACAAAATGGAGGAGAAACTTGAAAGCGAAGTGGCGTCCGTCGTGGAAGTAGCGATCCGGGCGACCGTGGCTGTGTTCAGGGATGTTTGGGTTAAAGAAGAGGGGGAGGCTCGGCTCGGCATCGTCCAGGAGATAGAGAAAGATCTGGTGCTCAACATTAGCAAAGTGTTCGCTCAGGTCTCCTCGGAGCTATTCGAGGAGAACGAGGCTCTAAAGGCCAAAGTGGAGCAGCTGGAGGAGGTGCTGCAGAGGAAAGCCGGGCAGCTGGAGGCCGAGCTGGCGGCCAGAGTGGGACAGCTGGGCCGAGACATGGCACAACTGGAGAGGGAGCTGAGGAGCATCGGGGGGAGAGTTAAGACGCACGGCCCGCCGCAAGGTGAGACCGGGAAAGGAGAAAACCAAAGGAAGAGATCCTAATCTCCAATCCGAGCTCTGTACAATCGTAGCGTCACAATGTAGCCACTAGGCAGGATGTCTTAGTATAACTTCATGTAGCTAAAGTACCAAAGCTTCATATGTATGTGATATGGATAAGTTGAGAGCTCTTTAGCGTTTTCTGTACAGGTTGTTTTGTAAAAAGTGCAAGCAGTCCTGTGTCATGCGGCGACGTGGTCGGCTTTTAGTGACGTATACGGAAGTGTCGAGAGGGCAACGGCAGCCAGGGGTACCCAGTTTAAGTAAACAAGCAGAAAAAGACAACGACAGAAAAGTGAGAAAACGAGAAACAGTTGTTCCCAAGGAGGCATTAAGGTACATAAATAAAGCCACTGTCATAGATGAGGTAAATATCTTACGTCCAGGTAGATTTATTTGTATGGGAAGCATAGATGAGATTTAAAACTAACATAAATGAATACAGAATTGTCACACCAGAATGGACGACTGAAGTATCTATCTATCTATCTATCTATCTATCTATCTATCTATCTAATGTCTATCAATATTGTAAGGACAATCTATTGGTACATGTACCAATATAACATAACAATCCTATCAAAACCAAGGCATAAAATCATGTAGTCTGAACTCGGCAGAACTGGCCCCGAATCGGCCACACTGTGACTGCTCGGCCAATCCGCGATTATATCAGAATAAGCCTCCCGACTCCAATCGGTCGGTGCACTTCTAGTTTCTATCATGAGTTTATGTAAAAAGATGCCTATCAGTATATTGCATTGAGCTCGGTTGTGTTTTTCTGATTTGTTAAAACACCACAGGGAGTCCGGGGTCCACCAATCCATCCTCCCCAGAACCTGCTGAAACCCTGGCTACTACAGAAGACACCTACTTGGACCCTCTTCCTGTTTCAGCAGGAGGAGATCAAGCTGACCTTGCCGATGAATCTGTGACCGTCCCTCAGTTTGCCATGACGCCCATGATGTTCATCAGCAAAGTCAGCTCTGCTCCCACGGTTCTGCTGGTGGAAGCCAGCCAAGTCGTTACCGGCCCCCCCACCTCATATACAGCTGTCCCTGCAAAAACAGGAGCCACACAGATCATCCTCAGCCCAGAGGCCACACCTCAAGCCATCCCCAGCGATGACGTCACTTCTATCACAAACATGGACTTGGCAGAGGTGAGGGTCGGCTGTTTGTCCTCTAAGTTTGCTTTTATGGCACAGGTGTACACTTTGCATTCTAACTGATGCATTTTTCTGAATTAAGTCCTTTGAAGTATAAGAGTACTCCAAAGAAAATTCAGTGTGAAAGAGTCCAGAAAGAAACTAGTCTAATCTAGTCTAGTCTAGTTTAAGATAAGATAAGATATACCTTTATTAGTCCCGCAGTGGGGAAATTTGCGAGTCTAGTCTAGTCTAATGAGGTAAGGGCTAACATATTGTCACTTGGGCTGCTGCTGGGTGGTCTGTTCCCCTTGTCAAGGCTTTTTACACTAAATCCCTTTTCACACACAGATATTAGAATATTAGCAAAAAAGTTGTACTGGTTTCTGTCCCAGCACGGATTTGATGTATTTACACTGAGAGCTGTCTCAGGTTTTGTGTTTGCATCTTATCTGATTCATGAAACATGATTAATACACCACATTTGTTCGTACGCGATGATTCTTAAATTGAGAGCGCGTTCCACTCATCTGGTGATAAGCATCTGTGGACTCCACAGCTCGCAACACACAGCTCTCCAAGTGCTCCATGGTGTAGGGCGACACACTGTGATTTCTGCTCTCATGAAGGCTTTTCTTGTATTAAATAAAGTAACTGGGAAATGGTCAGTAATGTGCTGTATTTTTGGTCTCATCCTAGTCCACATTGATCTCCACATCAAGTGTTCACCGCAAGTCTATTGTGTACATGGGAAACACAAAGGCCAACGGAACACGAGCCATTTCTAGGAAAACATAAACTCTATGTTTTGATACATGGCTTTGCTTATTTTGTATTAGGAGCTTACACGTTGAATAATGTAGATCCAGATCTCGTTGTGCCACTGATTGATGTCAGATAATGACAAGAAGGCAGTACTTATTTGTAGCTAGGTAGGTAGGAATGGACTTTAAACAAATTGGCTACTTTAAACAACATCAAGACAGCAAATTGTAAATGTAGTACTTGTCCAGATGAGCGGCCCCTTATCAAGTCCAGCTGTCATTATTAAGAAAACGATTGATGGTAGACTGCATGATTGACGGTGTCATATTCCAGCGTGAATTAAAACCAGAGTCCACAGGAAAGCTGTGACTGCTGTTTCCATCTGAGCTGCTGTTTGTACGTCACCAACTGTATTGACTGTATTTTTTGTCTTATTTCCTTCTGCTTTACAGAAACCTGAGGAGGAGTCACCATCTCTCACAGCAAAAAGGAAAAGGAGAGCAAATTCTAAAAATGAAAATGGTAATGTTTGTTTATTTCTCCTGTCATATAGAATTGATCGATTGATTTCAATGAGAAGGTATACAGGTTAAAAGTTTATGATGCTGCAATCTGAGTTAATTTCCGTTTCCGTTGTCCCCAAGCTGCCAGTGACAACAGCACTGAAGGCAAAGAACTGGAGCTGAGTGACACACAGGACAGAAAGCTGAGGAAGAGGGAGCTCCGCACAACCAAGCGCTTCTTCTGTGAACACTGTGACGTTGGCTTTCTTTGGAAAGGGGAACTGCAGAAACACAAGCAGACCCACAAGAAACCCTTCTCCTGTGACCAGTGTGACAAAAGTTTCGTGGAGAAAAAGTCCTTGGAGAATCACGTTTTACGCCACAAGGGCGGTAAAACGCCCAAGCCCTTTTCCTGTCCTCAGTGTAAACGCTCCTATCGAAAAGAGGAGTCGCTGAAGAACCACGTCCTGCACCACCAGCGATTCAAACAACCAAAGCCGTTCAAGTGCGATCAGTGCGGGAAAACGTTCCGACTGCAGCACTCGCTCGAAAACCACCTGTTGGGCCACGAGAAAAAGAAGCAGATGTTCAAGTGCCAGCACTGTGACAAGATGTGCAAGACCAAAGTCCGGCTGAGGAGTCACATGGCCGTGCACTCGGAGGAAAGACCGTTTAGCTGTGAAACATGCGGGAAAGAGTTTAAGAGTAAAGACACGCTACGCTTCCACCAGAAGGTTCACACCACAGTTAAAAAATACAAATGCACCATGTGCGAGGAGACGTTTAAATACGCCCACTCGCTGACCGTGCATAAGAGGAAACACACGGGCATCACTCCGTTTGTTTGTACCCTGTGCAACAAGTCGTACAGGACTGGAACTGCTTTGAAAAGACACAGCGTGGTCCACACGGGGGAGAAGCCCTTCACGTGTGACATATGCGGCGCCAGGTTCACCCTGAACAACAACCTGAAGAGGCACATTCGCCTTCACACCGGGGAGAAGCCCTTTACCTGCCAGGACTGCGGCAAGAGCTTCTCCGACAACAACAAGCTGAAGTCTCACATGCTCGTCCACGGCGCCAGGAAGCCGTTCATGTGCGATCTGTGCGGGAAGACCTTCCTCTTTAATTGCAGGCTGCTGGTGCACCAGAAATATGTGCACTCCGACACGAACGTTAACGCAGATGGTACGCAGAGTGTGCTGCAGACCGGGCAGAGAAACAGGTCTTCCATGGTCAAACCGTTTAGTTGCAGAATATGCCTGAAGGGCTTCAGTGCCGCTTCGTCGCTGAAACTTCACGAAAAAGGCCACGACGAGCACAAGGAGTTCCACTGCGGCTTGTGCGGAAAGTCTTTCCATAACAAATACTCCTTCGCCTAT
>OMNV01000675.1:14473-47875 GCA_900303265.1 Brotula barbata
CACATGAGAAGCCACTCTGGGGAGAAGCCGTTTGTTTGTGACGTGTGCGGAAAGAGTTTTTTCCAGGCCAGTACCCTGAAGCAGCACGAGAGGATACACACCGGTGAAAAACCTTACAATTGCGATCAGTGTGGGAAGGCCTTCAGAACCGACGGGAACTTCTACCGCCACTTGCGGATCCACACGGGCGAAAAACCGTTCGAATGCACGTTCTGCCAGCGGAAGTTCCACCAATCCAACCAGCTGAAGTCCCACATGCAGGTGCACACGGGCGAGAAACTGTATTCGTGTCAACACTGTGGACGGGGCTTCTCCGATTGCAGGCAGCTCAAGAGGCACAGTTGCGGTGCCCTATAGCTGATTTCATGTTTCAACGAGGAGGAGAAGCTGTCATCCGAATAAGGGAAATGAATTACGGGGGGACATGAGGTAATTGATCCGTTGGCTGGTGGGAATTACTGATTTTATTTCCATCAGAATTATCCCTTAACCGTGTGCAACATCAGCATTAACGTGGCATTTGTTATATTGCAAAGGTCTGCAATAGTCCGGGTCCTGATTCTGGTTTCATATTTAGACCCATTTAAAGGCCTTTAAGTGGCACTGCTGCTGCATTGACGATTCCCCTCGAAATGTTGCTGTACATGTAGTAAACGGCTTCTCAGAGACGCTGCTAACAAATTAGCAGAGACAGACTAGTGAGACTTTTTAAATTGACGTTCGCTGCTGTCACTTTTTCATGCCTCCGCTAGTTCGTTTGGACGTTAGTTGAAATCACAGAGGACAACTTACAGACCACTCAGTGCTTTGATTACATTTTTTTTTGGTCCACTTGACCATAATTTAAGGCCTGTGCAGCGGTAAAAGAGCTGTTTCCATGAGTGATTTTGTACTTTTTGGATAAACCGGTATCGTGAATTACTTGAAGACGTTTACAGAGTGACCTACATGGTGCATGACTTGGACATGGACATGGACATGGACATAGGAATACAAGCCAAAGCTGAATGCAGACCCTACCAGGTGATGTCATAGCGATCGTTTCATCAAGTTGTACAGCTGCTCATAAGCAATTTAAGTTTTTAATCTGCAAATCCAGTTTTGCGCCTTCATTTCCCTCAGGCCAAATACAAAAATGATAGATGGAACTGATTACCACCGTGCTTGGTACAGTTAAAAAAAAAAAAAAAAATCAGGCTGCCACCTCCTTGAAAACTTATACAGAGGACCAGCTGTGGAAAAACAGGAGGGTGTCTGGGAGGAAATCTCTGTGGAAAACCCAGACATTGTTAATTTGGACACCAACAAAATTACCAACTGCCAACTGTAAATGGAACAATTGCCTCATGTCCCCAAGTAATTTAGGAAATGTCTGAAGGACCATGTAAGACCAGGACACTAGGTACGTTTACACTTACACTGTAGTATGATTTTATGATCTTGGTTTGTCTCTGTTCTAATTAAGGCAAATGTAATGTGGGTAATGTCCTATTTGGACAGCATTATTTTTTTTTTTTGAACATATGTCTGTAAAATAATTATCACAGAATGTCCGTAATGTTTAAATGCAATTCACAGGAAATAGAGATGAATTTCTGCTCCTTTAACACATGGTTGTCCCATCCGAATCCACTGGATCCACAGATAGGTAAAGCTTGGAGTGTCTCATTTGTATGTTTTTCTTGTAAAGGTGATGTAGTAGGGGCTGTTCGCTTACCTTCAGGTTGCCACAAGTTTAATTGTTTTTGCTTTTTCTGACGTGGATCACAGAAATCTAGAGCTTCTTCCAGTGCCTCCATTCTTCACTAAAACCACGCAAAAATATAGGAAGACGGAGTATTTTGCTATAACCTGTTTAGAACATCAGAGATGATGTCATGCTTACTCACACGTGAATTAGCACGCTGTAAAAAATTTACCGATATCACAAATCAGACTAAAATGACAGAGGTGCTCTGGCAAGAAAGGCATTAGTCCGACTTCCTGTGTAAAACTAATCCTACTTCAATAGGGTTTAAGATGTAGACATGGATGGAATGGAACTGTTTGCAGAGAGTGCATGACATGCTGCTGTACCAAAGTAGACGGAAAGGTCCATTATAACATATACAGGTTTAAATAAAATGACTGATCTTTTACTTTGAGTAAGCATAATTCAATTTGTCTGCTTCAATCCTGTTATGTTGTTTTCATGACGTCTGGAGGAAAGAAATTTCTTGCCTTAATTGCAGCAAAATCAAAAGTTTCATTGTTTTAAGTTTGTGTAATTTAAACGGGCAGTCAGGCTTGGACAAAATGCTTTTTTTCATCCTCAGATATTTTTTTTCAGAGCTGGCACATTGTATTATTTTATTGACAGGTTTTGAGGGACAGATGTATCTTAAGTTGTATCAATATTTAAAATGCAAAACGTTTGTTACATCCTCTCAATAATAAAGGGCTGCTTCCTTATCTTCAAGTCCCATCATTATAAATTAATATGTGGGATTTAAGACATCACCACAAGGCTCTTCTAACTGTGATTTGTCATTATAACGTTTTAGATTTTTAGGATCAATCAAACAGCTGTCATTGATAAATAACGTTGCTGTAGGCCACTCTTTGAGGCAAGTTAGTCATAGTGATTGACACTAGAAACTAGATTCTTTCCCCCTCTAACAGATTCTAAACATGAATTAATGAAATTTTCCCATGTAGAAAATAGTGGTAAATAATAATAATAATAAATAATGGTTATTGGAAGGAAATCTGAGAAATGAATTTGTTTTTCATCGAGTGATCTTTCTTTTTTGCTTATTCGTCAGTTGAACTAATGTGAGCTGATACCTTTTTTATTTTGTAATTAAGATGTTTATTAATTTACATCCACAATTTTTTGGATTCCACCATGTCGAGATGTATAATAATTTAAAAGAGAGATGTAGAATGTAATGCAGCTTCTTGTGTGCAGTTGATTGCATATTTTTCTATTAAATAACGTTTGAAGTCAAACAATCTGTCTGTCGCTTTTATTTTGAAGTGTGATTTTACGTTTATAATTTCATTTCCGGGGAATTGACTGTAGAAGGAGCTAGATTTATTTCATTATCTCTGCTTGATGAGCGTCAACCTCAAACTTTGGGGGTACAATGTCAGAAAAAATGGTGTTTTATTCCGAAACTAAGTCTATCCTACAAGCAGTCATACACACCGCAGCAGATATAAACTGGAGTTCACGTCATGGAGACTCCACGAAGCCGCTACAAATTAAATTAAAGGTGAGTTAGCACTTAACATGTCAGAAAGCTCACCAAAACTTCAACAAGTCATGTAGAAAAGAGTAGAAAAAAAGAGGAACAGACACTCTATCGTGTGGGGAGATTGAACCCACTCCGCGAATACAAGTAGAGGAGAACGGAACAGAAACATAACAAAGATGGCGGACCTTCGTTAAGCACGAATGTTGATAGTCTCAAAACCAGAAAAAAACACAAGATATCAATATTAGCACAAAGCCGCGGTATGTTTGCTAGAGAAAGCTAGATATTTATAAACTATTGGTACGAAAAAGCTTAAAAACGTATGTGTTTGTACATTTTTTGTAGCCTTGTACTTTTGTACAACTTTATTTAAAACATGTAAAAGTACAAAATCCCCTCTGATTGGACACTCCCCCATTTAAGACTCCGCCTCTCAAAATCATGTCATTGCACATCCAGAAAACATTGATATTAAAGCGCTTTCCTGCACAGAAATGGCTTGTATAAATATGGCTTGAATTTCTATATTCTTGGTCTCAATTTTCATTTTTTACACTGCTTTGCTTTGTGGACCAGGAAATAAAACGAAGCTCAGAAAAATTAAGAAATATTTAGCTTGCTTCATGTTAAAATATATACTAATGTAAATGCGCACATAAAACATAAGCTTATTCAGTGATGACAGCAATTTACAAAGGAGTATGGGACACACACTCCTCACACATCAATCATTAAGAACAGCCACTGAATTACAGAAATCTTGTATTTTTGTTCATTTGTTAATGTAATATATTTTTTTGCATTTCTGCTGTATTGTGATAGGTACAATAGTGAGACAGATAGGACGGACAGGCTAAAGGGGGCATGGGGGGGCATGCGGCAAAGGCTTACCTGCGCTCATATTTGTGTGTTTTATCCTCCATAATTTAAAGTGGATCCTTTGTCTAACAAGTGTTTGTTTTAATAATTCCAGACAGATTATGTTAAAGTTATTGAAATGTTAGCAGAGGAGGCCACGAGAAAGATCAGCGACATATTCACGCAACTGTCCACACTGCTGCACGAAGAAAATGAGACTCTGAAGGCCCGAGTGGTGCAGCTTGAGAGCCAACTGAAGATGGTGACTGATGAGCTTCAAAAAGCCAGGATGTGGAGGGAAAACGTCCTGAACGGTTGTCCCATCCTTTTTGAGCAGAGTGGCTTAATCTACACAGTAAAACTATTTGGGAAGTTGGAGAGGACATCGAATGAAGAAAACAAAGATGTGACCAGATCATCTCTGACTGTGATGCAGAGCACACACGATGCTGGTAAGATTCCCAGTGATGAGTCAGAACACGACAACATGACATGTCAGGTCCCACATCCTGTATCCTCCCCTAATATGGAGGTCACCACCATCTGCTTCTTGTGCTTGTGTTTGTTCGTGGTGCGACAGCAGCTTTTGCTCCACATTTTGCGTCCATTGTAAACCAGCTGTAGGCTGTGTGTGTTTCTTGGAATTATGTGTGTGTGTCCAGTCCGTGGAACAGACGTGAGCTCTGTTACATACACACAAGTGAAGACTAAAACAGGACTAAAATGCATGAAGTCCTGCCTACATTTCAAGCAAAATTACACCATAAGAAAACTTAAATGAATTTTCCCTGAAAGACTGAAACAAACCTTTAATTTTCGTCAGTTAAATTTGAATCAAAACTTTATGGATGACTGAGATGACATGAAAATAAAATGAAAATCTCTGCCAAAATTGACACTGGTAAATTTTTAATCTTATGTTTCACTGTCGCCAACTTCAGATCACCGTCAGGTGATGGAGGTCATTTCTGAAGTGGAAATTTCACCAGGCAGTGGGAGAGGTAAGATTTGCAAAAAATAACAACATTTTATGTAACATTGAGGCTGTAGTCCGTGTGGTAACTTTGATTTGTCCTCTTCTGTCTAGTGCCTTCAGTGAATTGTGTCCCGACTAACGGCTCAGAAGCTGATAAGCCCGACAGTCAAAACGAGCAAAGGAACAAAGGAAAAAGCTTTGTATGTAATGTTTGCAACACGATCTTCAACCGGCAATTTCACCTGAGAAAGCACATGAAGACCCACAAAGAACAGAAGCCGTTCGCCTGCGACCAGTGCCCGAAAAGATTCAGGAACGCGGCGGCGTTCGAGAATCACCTGTTACGCCACGAAGAGGAGAAATACGCGACGTTCGAGTGCCAGCTCTGCGAGAAGACTTTCAAAACCAAGATGCACCTCAAGACTCACCAGCTCGTACACAACGAGGCGAGGCCGTTCGTCTGCTCCGTCTGCGGGAACGGCTTCAAAACCAAACACAACCTGCACGCACACCGGGCGGTCCACGCGGCGGAAAAGCCACACAAATGCACGGAATGTGGAGAAGCTTTCAGGTACGCTTTCACCCTGCAGTGCCACAAAAGTGTTCATACCGGGGAACATCCCTACAAATGCACGCAGTGCGGCAAGGCCTTCGTAAAACGTAAAACGCTGAGGACGCACCAGGCCGTCCACAGAGGCAAAACGTTTACCTGCGAGACGTGCGGCGCCGGCTTCACCCTGCAGCACAACCTGAAGAGGCACGTACGCATTCACACGGGAGAGCGGCCGTTCAAGTGCAAAGTCTGCGGCAAGAGCTTCATTCAGGACAACAGGCTGAAAAGGCACATGCTGCTCCACGGGGCTTCGAAGGCGTTCATGTGCGACCTGTGTGGAAAGACGTTTTTGTACAACTGGCAGCTGCAGAAACATCAGAAAGGAGCTCACGCTGAAAAACAAGCGCAAGTGATCCGGAGACGGAGGCGAGAACGAGGCAACCGGAGAGTGATCTATCGAGCGGACCGGACGACCGTGGACGTGACGCCCTTCAGCTGCAAGACCTGCAGAAAGGGCTTCGACGCCGCCAGCTCGCTGAAAAGGCACGAGCTGATTCACGCGGGTCAGTTACAGTACAGCTGCGACACGTGCGGGAAGTCTTTCTTCTACAAAACCACCTACGACTACCATCGGCGGATCCACTCAGGAGAGAGGCCTTTCGCCTGTGACGTGTGTGGGAAGAGGTTCATCATTCCTCAGGCTCTCAAGTCCCACAAGCTGCAGCACTCCGGAGAGAAACCGCATCCGTGTGAGCAGTGTGGGAAGGGCTTCAGGAATTACACCAACTACCTCAGACACCTACGGATCCATACAGGGGAGAGGCCGTACGAGTGTGAGGTCTGCGGGGTGAGGTTCCGGCAGCTGGGTCACGTTAAGGTTCACATGCAGGTCCACACAGGAGAAAGGCCGTATTCCTGCAGCGGCTGCGGACTAGGATTTTCAGACTCACGGCTACTTAAGAGACACCGCTGTGCTGAGAAGTCTGAATCATTGTTAGGAAACACTGTGGCCAACGCCTGAGTGCCTCCACGCACGATTCTTTCAGCCGGAATGTCCATCCGAGAACAAAAGCACCGTCAAATCCACATATTCATCAGATTTTCTATCAAATACATTTTGCAAGCTGCAATTGGAACCGAAGCCAAAAATACACTGAAGCACAACTGCTACTTTAATTTACAGATTAAACATGTGTTTTGTGTTTCTTTGGATATTGTGTTGTTATACCTGATGACAGGGGTCATCTTGGAAAATGGGATAATCTGTTTAAAGCCTTGAAAAAGATACTTTCAACTGTTCTGGACTAGAGGGGCCTCATTTTCTTCAGAACTGTAGAATTAACACTTGTCTATGTGAATATGTGTCATGAATCTGCAACCCTGCAGCAGTTGCAACGGATGAGAAGATGAGAAGATGAGCTCTCCAGAAGTCTGTAGGTGATACAGAGGAAGTAGTGGGAAACATCCCAGAAAGCACAAAACCTACAAATATTTAGGGTTTATACATTTATACGGTTGTGGCCTGTTGTATTTAACAACCAGACTCGAGGATGGACATAAGACTGAAAAGAGTGTTCTTGAAAAGAGTACAATTCTTGTTATAACAATCACAAGAACTGTACTTATAGTTAAGTTTTGGTTGTTTGAATTGGCAATCAATAAAGTGTCCTCCTTAAATCAAATCTGAAAAGCTTCATTGAAGTGATTGCTAACCACTTTTCCTCGTGTACATTTGAGATGTGTGGATGGTGGCTGAGATGATGATTAAGTTAATCTGAAGACAGTCACCAGGTATCAATACCACGAGGTCCAGACATTATACTGCTTTGACTTTGATTTCAATAAAGTCAAAATACTTTTGGTACTGAGGTAAAACTCATGTCAGCAGCTCAATGATTTCTTCCCAAGTTTTGTTTTGGTCAGTTTTACTTGTAACTAAGTATTTTCTCAGTGAGATATCCGTACTTTTACGGAAGTATAATAAGTATAACTCTAATAATATAACATCGTCCCGCCACTATGCTTTTATTTTGAAAGCCACCTTCCACGCACTCGGAAGGAGTCGGAGCGAATGTTTTTTTTCCGCTCTGTAGGTCCAAAACATTTTTGTTTTTATGGGAGAAAATCCCACTCAAACAGCAGCTGAAGCCCACACGGAAGTTTGTCAGAATGTCGGATTTAGAGGAGCAGGTGGGCTCCATTTTGGACATAATGGTGAACGCGACGGTCACAGAAATGAGCAAAGTTATCGGCGAGGCTGATTCAACATGTCCACAAGTGTGTAGAGCTGAAAACACAGCGGGCTGCTCGGTGGAGGAGAAGGTATGGCGGCCGTTTCATCGGGTCTGTGTCGGTATGAGCGGCACCGTGTCGGTCCGGTCTGTGCCGCCTTCTCTCCGGTGTTTCGGCTTAGCGTCTAGACAACCAGCTGAGCATAGAAATAGAAGAGCTAGCTAGCCCGTTAGCCTCCAGCAGGGACGGTTATGACAGTTCGTGAAGATTGTGCTCGGCGCTGTGTTTTATTTCGTCTATTTTGCGGTTGAACAACACCAAACTTGACCCTTTATCGGGGCACTGACCGACATAAATCCATGTTTGTACGCCATTTTAGGCCCTGGCGTATCTATTCGATGTATATCTATGGATGCGTGATCCACAGGTTTTTGCCGAATTGTTACGACTGTTCAAAGTTTATCAAAAATTTGAACATTAATCGACTATTTTCACTAAATTGTCAATTAAACTACCCAATTTAAGAATAGAAGACGTTCAAATCGGTGTGAAGAGTGCATAAATTTGGTCACTACAAATAAAACAAATAAAATGCGGACTAAAATGATCATACTTAAATTCTCTGGCGGTTTCCCCATTATTATTATTATTATTATTATCATCATTATCGTAGTGTTATTGCTATTATCATTATATTATTTTAGTTTAATCATAACAATCCTATCATGATAATGCAAAGCATCATTCCCTCTGTCCATCACTCACCAATCCCACAGGGAAAAAAAGAAAAGAAAACCCTAAAAATTTCAAATAAATAGAGAAAAATAAATGCATAAATTAATAGAATGATAACATTTACTAAGATATAATTCAAAAAAAGAAAATGGAGAATTTATTTTACCTCAGAGACCTCAGTAGCAGCATTTTATGGTCGCACACAGGAATATTCTGTTTTCATCCATCCATATGCTGTGGATTATTTTGTAAACCAATTAATCTGGACAGCATGGTGGCGTGGTGGTTAGCGCTGTTGCCTCACAGGAAATCGGTTGTGCGTTTGAACCCCAAGGGTGGACCTCCACGCCTTTCTGTTTGGAGATTGCATGTTCTCCCGTGTCTGTGTGGGTTTCCTTCAGGTGCTCCCACCCCACACAGGAGGGTTAATCCCTCCTGCCATTGCCAAGAAGATCTGGAGTTGGTTCCCTTGTGCTGTTGTATGTGATGGCATTTGGGTCCTGTACCAAACAGTGGCAGCCTAATACTGAATCTGACTGTAAGATAAAGTGTAAAAAAAACAAACCCAGATGTTTCTCATCATATAAAGATGCACTGCCTTCAGAGTAGTGCTAACTTGTAGCACAAAGCAAAATGCATAGTCTATCATTTGTACTTCACCAAAGGATCTTCAGCTGCACACTCACCCTTTTTATTAACACCACTACCATTATTGATTCATGTAGCGATAACAATATATGTTACAGCCCAATGTCAGACACCTAAAAAGGGGAATGGAGTCCATACACACACACAACCACATGCTAACTTTCAAATAGCTACAGCTAAATATGGGTGTAATGTAATGTAACAGCGGAAAAGTTTGTTTTATGCTGAATGGTTTTAAGTTGTGAATACTTGACAAGCATTAAATGTCCTAACTTTTCATCAGTAGTGTAACATTAAGCTCACAGAGCCCTCTCTGTATGTAGATCGATCCATGGATCAATATGTTGTCCCGTACTTGTTTTGGTAGTTGTGTGGTTGTTTTGGTAGGTGGAGCTGTGCCTCTAGCCGACTTTAGCTCTACTTCTCCAGTGTGTATGTGCTTCATAACAGCGAAGGGCGTTGTTCTTCCTCAGGTGATCCAGGTCAGTGTGTTCATGTCGTCTCTGGCCCGTGAAGCTGCGGAGAAGATCTGCCATCTTTTCCATCAATGTTCCACTCTGCTTCGTTTGGAGGTACGTTTATTTACACGTGATCCACACTGTATCGATGCTCTCCATACTAGGCTTAGAACTTTTCAATCATCGTTCTACCTCAACACCAAAAATTGTTGATATTCCTTTTGGCTGTAACAAAAAACTCAACGGTAGAATTGGGTTTATTTCTTTCAGAGTTGTACCTCTCGTTGCATCTCCTTGTTTTGTTAAAACAGGTGACGCATGGTGAGGCGGAGATCGAGGACCTGAGGAGGAGACTGGAGGCCGTGGAATCGGAGTTGAGGCTGGTGTTGGAGGGTAGCGGTGGACAGAAGGAGGCAGAGGAGGTGACAGAGGAATGTGGTGGACACAGGGAGGTGAGGAAGAATGCAGCAAAAACGGGAAACCACACGGGAGCAGAGGGAGAAGCCGTGCAGAGCAGTCAGTACTCCGGGAGGAAGAGTCGCAGAGGTGAAGAGACCGAGTCGTACCGTGGAGATTTCACAAAATCTCCTACAGCATTTTTTTAAAAATGACATAATTGAGATGATAGTTGTGCTCATGTGGGGTCTGGTATACATTCACAATAATACAGAGTCCACATCTGTCACCACTGTGCAAGTGCAGGACAGTTATTGAAACGCATTATGTATGTTTACAGTCACGGCGAGCAGTGATGGCGGAGTGCAGAGATCGCCCATAATTCACCTGTGGAAAGCCAGAACTTATGAGGTAGACTAGTCGTCTTGTTTTTGTGCGTTGTGGCATGTCTTCTTGAGACATAAGTGGTTTCTGTGTCGGTCTTTCTGTATTTTCCTTTCATCGCTCTGCTTTAATCTGATATCCTTTAAATCTAAACTTGTTGTGTAAGTAATTGAGCAGATTTTCTTTTGGTTTCACACTCATCTCCTCATCTCAGGACAGTGTTGCTGCAACCGTAGAAATAAAGGAGGAAGGATTAGAGATGTTTGCTGACCTGGCCTCTCCTGAACTAGGCCACTACCAAGAAGGCCCGGGGCAGGATGACGAGAACGACCCAGACTACCAGGTTGATTAGATTAACCATATCCTAGTTTTGTCTTTATGGTACATAAACATTATTAACTTTAGTTTGTGCATTAATTATAAAGCTGAACACCTAAAAGTCATATGCTGACAATTTTACTAAATTTAATGTATTTCTGAGCATTTTGAAGTTTGAGTCACAGCATTTTTGGTCATTTTTTTGTGTTCACTCACCAGGTCTGTGGTAGATCCATAGTCTGTATAGTGGACCATTATGGATTAACAGAATATGATCAATGGAACATGCAGAAAAGCCCCTAAAAGCTCCTCTTCATGAAGTTATACGTTTAGGTAGTTACTAAGATGTTCTCTGTTTCCCAGGAGTTTCCAATGACATTTTACCATGAAAAAACTTTTTTTTTTCACGGATAATATCCAGTTGTAATTTCTTACAATTGTGTCTTAGGGGTAAGGGAGATCGATCACCTAATGATCAAAAGGGTTGCCGGTTCAATCCTCCATGTCCAAGGTCCCTGAGCAAGACCCTAAACCCAAATTGCTCCCAACAAGCAAGTTGGAACCTCCGCTGAGATAACTCCTTTATCAAGAGAAAATGTTCTCATTTTAATATGAATGAATATGAAATTACTTCTTTTATAAGTTCAATAATTCCCCTGAATGTCACAGCATTTAGTAAGTATACAGTGTATGTTATGACTAAGGTATGAATAATGGGTTAGGGGATCATTTGATTCCTTAGTTGGAGCCGGAGGATCCAGATGACTGCGACCCAGGATACACAAGTAGGCCCAAACGCGTCATGAAGCCCAAGACCCGGCGAGGCCGAGCAAGGAAGGAGAGCCAGAGCCAGCAGCCTCTGAGCTGCAAACACTGCAGGAAAACCTTCACTAAGCTGCTTCAGCTCAAAGCCCACCAAGCCATCCACGGAGCAAACACGGAGAAACCTTACAACTGCTCGCAGTGCGGCCGAGGATTCTCCTTTCAACGCAGCCTCAACGCCCACATGCTGCTACATACAGGTGAGCCTTCAGCTTCCAGGGAACCTCCATGTATTCACTGTGTGACGAAGAGCTGAATCCAAATGACGACAACACAGAACACCAGCAGACGCCATCAGTGTGCTGAACTTCATGTGTTCGATATGGCCCAGTGGGGGCGTGTCTTACATTCCTTCTTTTGATTTCTGCAAGAAGTATCCGTGCTGTCCTGGAATCTTTAAACGTGTCATGATTAGAGCTGTTTATCGATTAATCGATTGACCGCTCCATTTAAAAATACATTGATTAGAATTATACGTGACATCACTGCACCTCATATATCAACTCGCTCAAGCAGACAGTGTTGCAGTTTGTGTGTGTCCCTCGTGGCTGCTCCATCCTTTGATTGCCATCTGGGATTACCTCAAACATCAGATCATGATGCTCTTATATCTGTTCCATGACACATTTCAAGTGAAATAAAATGATTTGGTTTGTTATTGCGTTCCAGGGATGTAGAAAGTGAGTTAAAGTTACTCCCTTTTCAAATGTCCTGATGCCACCAACGTAAAGTGTGAGCCAATCTATGCTCAGATCGATAATTTAAAGTTTATTTGTCTGTGTTGATATTGTATTGAAGCGATAAGAAGCAGCCATTCTCCCTGGCAGTACCACATACAGTGTATTTTATAAAATGGTAGCATTATGATGCCACATCCTGTCGTTCCTTCATACAGGTGAGAGACCGTACACCTGTGATGTTTGCGGGAAGGGTTTTACCCTGAAGCAGCTGCTGAGGAACCACCAGCGTCTCCACGCAGAAATCCGGCCGTTCCGCTGCGAACAATGCGGCAAGAGTTTCTACAGAGCCCACGGCCTGAAGATGCACCAGAGGGTCCACACGGGAGAACGAGCCTACAACTGCCAGTACTGCAATAAGAGCTTCACCATCCAAGGTAACCTGCAGCGACACCTGCGGATACATACGGGGGAAAAGCCCTTCAGCTGCGAGACGTGCGGAAAGAGCTTCAACCAGGCGGACACTCTCAAAGGCCACCAGAGGATACACACAGGCGAGCGGCCCTTCCGCTGCGAGACCTGCGGAAAGTCCTTCATCCAGAAGAGCGTCTTGAAGATGCACCAGAAGACCTCCCACTCTGGCGAGAACTCTCTGGCCTGCGTGGCATGTGGGACCACCGTGGCATGCGTCGACTCACTTCGCAAACACCTGCAGACACACGCAGCAAACATTCCGTGCACGTGTGTGCTGTGCAGCCAGCGGCTCAGCTCCATCACGGAGCTACGCTCGCACCAGCAGCACCACACGGTGGAGAGGCCTCACAGCTGTGGGCTCTGCGGGAAGAGTTTCAAGTCGGCGAGTTACCTGAAGATTCACCTGAAGACACACAGCGGGGAGAGGCCCTTCTCCTGCGACATCTGCGGTCGCATGTTTACACAGCACAGCAGCCTTAAATCACACCAGGTACGCTCATGCAGGCTAACGGGTGACTCCTTAACTTACACAATTCCAAAACTTTCAGGTGCGTCTTGAAGTAGCTTTTTTGGAAGTTGTAGCTTTCTGGAGACATTTGGCATCCACTTACCTTTAGTCTTTAAATAAGTCAGTAAGGGAGAATCTTAAAACATAGATGAATGGATTCCCAAGGACTTTATACAGTAAAACATTACAGTTTAAGGTAATATAGTCTGAACTTACAGTTAAATGGCCATTTTCAGACAAATACAACATTTTTTTGTTTTATTCAGTTGGAAAAAATCTTCTGAAATGCTCCCTGATAAATAGATATCTGCATTAAACACAAGGGACAGTTATTATGTCCAATAATATACTACAATGTAACCTAGAACATTTGTTTTTTTTCTCATGGATTGCTCCCATAATAACTTCCTGGTGCCTTTTCAACACAAGTCAGTCATAGAAATTATATTATACATGGTATTACTGTCATTAGAGCATAGCAAAGTTTAATTTGGGAATCCACACGATATCTTTAGCCTTTTAGTTCTCATAACTTCTCTTTTTGTGCGATGAAATAGGAACATGGTCCCACAAGCTTCAAAGGAAAATGAACACCAAATAGCTCCAGAATTCTGCAACTTACAAAAAAAAATGTGAGATCATTAAGACGTAAATGACTCAAAAATCCATTGTGTAAAAATGCCCTGTGTATCATTTTAATCAAACCACATGGAAGTGGAAGACATTGGAAGCTGCTGTGGCAAATAGTAGTTATGTGTAATTGTGTTTCCTTTTATCTTGAGCATTAAGCAACCTGGGTTTAGTGTTTCAGGACAATTTTCTTGTTTACAGGCTAACTGTCTGTATGTCTAACATGAAAATTGCTGTGATTGGTTATTTTTAACTCTTGGTTTAACTCATTCCATATAGCAGATTTTTGCCATAAACAAGTTAACAAATGCAGAAGAAACTGATGTTCCTAATCATTTCCTCACTGTAGTTATAGCATTTTCTCAATATATTTGTAGTCTGTATGTTGTGGTTATACATTTGAAGATTAATTTCACTTTCAACCTTCCCCTCTAAAGGTGGTCCACACGGGAGAGAAACCATTCAGCTGTGACACCTGTGGGAAATGTTTTAGCAACACAGGCAACCTCAACAGACATCAGCGTATCCACACAGGCGAGAAACCGTTCAGCTGTGACACGTGTGGACGCAGCTTTAACCAGGGCAACAGCTTAAAGGCCCACATGCAGATACACACGGGCGAGAAACAGTTCATGTGTGACAAGTGTGGGAAGAGCTTCTCCTACCTGAGGAACCTGAAGGACCACAAGTGCTTCTACATCTGAACGCGTGATGTCAGCATCGTCATCGCATTTTTTTGAACATTCAGCTTTGACAATGCAGAGGAAGACATCAGTCCGCGTCCTAATTCCACCGCTGGTTTCTGGTGCGATGGCATCGGAGAAAAGCTGCTGATCAGAACCACTAAGCTACAAAATCCAACTCAAGCAAGCCAAAACATTTGTGCAGCTTTTTTTTAGTTTTAGTCTTTCCACCACACATTCTTCCAATCCCAAATTAAGAATGGGATTGGAAAAAATGCAGATCAGTGGCAACCACTGCTGCTGTGATTATAATGAACTGGGCACAGTTATACGATCATAGGAAGGTATGAAATAATGTTTTTATAGAAGGGAATAATACAAACTCTTATTCTGAAAGTACCATGATACTGCTACTGGAGGATATACAATGAGCATTTTACTCCTTTTTAAAACATTGGGTGTTAAGAATATAATTCATTCCAAATGACAAGCTTTTGAAAATGCACTATTTTGAATAACTTTTTCCACAGCCTCTGTCATTATAATGAAGGATTGAAGTTGGATTAAGCATTTCATAGTGCATGGCAAAGGAAGGCATTGGAAAACACGTAAACAGCCCCAATAAACAATTTATATATATATATACTGTATATATTAGTATTTGCTAACATTTTAGCAAACAGCTACCTTACACAGATGGCAGACACTGAGCAACATGTATACACTGTGGAGAACTTGTGTCTGTCCATCTGAGGCTTTGTTGTCTTTTGGTCCCCATCCACTCTTTAGCTGCTCTGTTATTTGGGTTTTCTGTCATTGGATGAGTTTCTTAAACATTGATACTATACCTTTAAATGACATCAGCTGACTACTGGAAAACATTAAAGTGGTGGATCTGTTTCTTTTGTGTCTTTCTATTTTTGTATAATTTGCATACCTCACTAGTTTGCTCTTATATCTCTGAATTTAAGGGCATATTGTCTACATCCAGTCTGGCTCGAAGTGTACTGAAAAGTATTCATTCCAAAACTTAACCAATCCCACAGAGTTTCAGACTGGCAAATATTGTAAATGTGCAGTACAACGGTGGCGATGATCAAAAACACAAAAGTGACTGAAACAGTTGTCTTTGTGTGTGTGCATGTATGACCGGGCACACGGCCTAAGAGTTGTTTACATCGTAATGTGGTTTGACCTGAAAGTTTGAACATAACACCACAAAAGCAAGTTAAAAGCGTTGGATTTTTTTAGACTGGGATCACCGCTCTAATTGAGTTATTTGGAGGAATCTGTGTGCATCCATTCATGCTGTACACTGAATGAATTCACACTTTGAAGCACTCGATGTCGTAACAGTGAAGGAATTGATGGGTCAAGCAATTACACGCGCAAGATGCAGCAAATTCAAGTAATCTGCCAAATTCTGAACTATCCCTTTAAGAGTTCAGTGCATAAACGGAACGTTAATTGCCTGTTAATCCGTAATATTTCTCCACACCACAGCAGCACCAAAGATTAAGGATACACACTCCTAATGCAGCACCTCGCTGTGACGGTTGCATTTCATATGGCATTATGGGAGTGGTTCTTGTCCAGTTAGCTGTTATTACCCATTACTACCGCTAGATGTCAGTATGAGACAAAAAAAGGTTTATCACCCTGACAGAGCTGTTCAACTAATCTGAAAATCCACAACTGTAAAATACATTTCAGTGAGAGTGGAAAAAGGATCAAGATGTAAGATTTTAGAGTGCTTTTCCAGAATTCGTGAAAATATCTCCTGAACTCTCCACTTACTTTAATTTACTCACACAGTATTACTCTCTCATACATAAAGTTTTGCCTCCAGGCCGAACTTGTAACGGAGTATGGAGTTTTTCCAATGAATACTTCCACCGCTGTGTGTCTGTGGGAGTGAGCTTTGTGTGTGTTATCACTTCCTTATTTCAGAAATCACACTTCAAGATTTGAATTCCAACCAACCACAATAAAATACAATAAATGGAACAAATTAACAAAGAAAGTTGCTGTTACGCTTAATCGTAAACGATAAAGTAAAATATCAATAGTTAATATACGTGGATCTTTAATATTTTATCATCTATGTTATTTATAAACAAAGTACATAGCTAGAATAAAGAGGAATACTATAGCTGTAAGAAGTAATGATTACTGTAATGGATTTTGTTTGTTTTTTTAATCATAATTTCTTTATCTCCTCTCTTTGTACCTTTCTATGTGTGGGTATTATTAATGGGTTATGAATGTGAAAAGGCCCATTCCATTTATCTAAAATCCTTTAAATAACCATTAACTGTTTGTTTTAAAGCTTAATTACCAATCTATTTACAAATATTTAAGGAATTAAAACAGATAATTCAATTACTTGTATAAGTACAATTATTGATCTTGGGATCCATAAGATTTTTCTCTGAAATTTGTAAAATTGCCAGAGTACGACTTTAAGGCTGAGCTCTGTTAAAGGTGACGTAGAGTTTATATCCAGAGTTATGTGACCATATGGACTGTGTGTGTGTGTGTGTCCTCAGGGTCTTCATGAACCACATCACTGGCTGGATCAATCCTTGCTGACCTAGTCAGGGCATAAATCATTGACCACACTACACACACACCAACACACACACATATATAAATGTAAAAAACAGCAGAAGCAGATTTTTTCCATCATTTTTTCTTTCCACAGTCCATTAAAAACATTGGCTATCCTCGTGGAGCGTTCTCCCTCTCAGTGTGTTTGATCCGTGACTGAGTGGATGCTGAGGTTGCTGCTGTGACGCCGTGTTCTCTTCAGCCATTGGAAATTTGGACCGTTGTTCTTTACAGGATCGATTCTCTCCCAGTTTCAGTGACAATCTGTGCTGTCTGCTGTCCGTGGGAAAACCTTCAACCTGCAGCTGTGTTACTCCATGATTCATTCCTTTCCCTCACTCTTTGGTGTTTGGGTTCACTGACGTTGCCAGGCAGGCCTCTGACATCACCAGGAAGCAGGGCTGAGGGAAAGATGAAGGCCTGGGTTCGATCCAGCAGGTCCAGATCAGTCCAGGTAAGAGGTGCTCTACTTTGATGGGTTATTGATGAAATCCAAACTGAGTGAGGAAAAAAACTGCTGAAATTGTACAATGAATCCAGTGTGATGGTGATAGTTTTTGGGGTTTTTTCCTCTCACGATTGACATCTAATGACAGTGGGAGCAGTAACATCAGCTTGACGGACAAACACTCCCATAATTTCCCTTGTGAAATGTAACTGATGCAGCGAGGTGATGGCACAGGGAGGAACAATGCGGTTTCTTTTTGTAAACCGAGGAAAGAAGACTCCCTTTCCCTTGTTTTTTTAATGACTGTTTACACAGTCTGGATTTCCATAGCTGGAGGAGCATTCCTTAGTCTTCCTCCTGCGTCGCATCAAAAGTTCACCAGAGGAGTTTGATTTCTTTCATGTAAACCAAGTACTGTGTTGCCAACGCTGTCTATAATAAGCAACTTTTTTTCCAGCAAAAAGTTGCTTATAAATTTTGGCAGTCTGTATTTTGGTCACCCCATTCTAGCTGCTTATTTTGGGGCTTGTTCTGCACATCTACGTACATAAAGTTTGACAAAACACACAGTTGATGTACCGACTGATCAACTGATCATCTACATCAGCTTATAAGAAACAAAGCCAGGGTGAAAACGGGCCAAACGGGAGGAAAAAGTAGGACAAAAAGTGAGAAAAACAGAGCGGACCGTGTTCAACACTTCACCACAGATAATGGTTTTAAAAAACATGTTCAAGGCAGAGAAGGGAACTTAAAATGTGTGTGAGTTAAAGCCCTTTTAGGTCAAAAAAGACCTGGTGAAAAACATGAGAAAATAGGGTCAGCATTGAGATGTCCAACCATACTTTAACTGCAATATCTCTACTTTTGACGGGGATTTGAACAGAACAGAATTGAAAAGAAAAAAGACATTTATGCAAGGTAAAAAGGGAAAAGATGATATTTTATTCATTCTTTGATTTTTTTTTTAGACAGACAGACAGACAGATAATATAAAAAAAATCTACACTCTACTGCCAAGAGTAAATATTTAAATCATTAAAAACAGACAATATAGGATATACATTTACATCAGAAGCTTTGCGTGCAACGTGCAAGTAGTAGTTTGCACATTTGTATAAAACCATATAATATTTAACACAACATGTGGACAAATATGATGAATGTTTGCAAAATTGTTGCATCGTTTACGACTTATTACGTGTTACTACAGTTTGTAGTAACAAACTAGCAAAAAACAGCATTTGTACTTGTCATATGGGACAACCTGATAAGACCATGTGACCTACGAAGCTCTCCGACATGGCTCCAACGTTTCTCAATGTGCTGACTCACTGACTCTATACTTAGGCGGGCGGAGGGAGGTATGTCGGTGGACTCAGGGCAGTCTCTACGCAAAGGGTGTGTGGACAGTTTTCATTCAAACAAGGCTCGCTTCATGGAATTAAACCAAGTGTGTATCAGAACTGAGGTTGGGCAGGAACTTTTGCTGCCATGTGACATTACGCTGTCCAAAATAGTAAACAAAGGCCGTGTGAGTTTTATCCTATGTGCTGCAAATAAATGCAGTTGGTCTAATAAAGAAAATGACTGCTGATTGATTGGCACCCCTGTGGCTCACTGGTTAAGAGCGCATACCACAGAACACAGTGGCACTGGTTCGATTCTGGCCTGTACCGTTTGCTGCATGTTATGATGTCTCTCCTTCCTGTCTATCTCTACTGTACTTATCATAATAAAGAAGAAATGCAAAAAAAAAATAATACAAAAACAAAACTGCTGACTGATGATAGCTGATGTGTGATATGCATAAAGATATGTCTGTAAACAATGCTTAGCTTCAAAATAGCTTTTTGTAACACAACCAACAAGGTTTTATGTTATAGTCAGGATTTAATTCCATTATTTTTCTTTCTAAGATATAATTAGTCATGTTTCCTTGCTTGTAACTTTTCTCCAATAATCTCGGCAATAAGCATTTGCTTTCAGTGGTAAAATTTGTGTTTTCAGGGGACAGACTGAAATAAGGTGGTACAGTATGATCGAATATAACGTGTGTAAACAATTTAAGACGGGTTTGCACATTACCGTTACATAAATCGTTCTGATTTACTTTTATGTGTGTTTGTTTTGGGCCATGTCTGTAAATACCTCTCAGCTTCCGTCTGCGCAGATTGGTGACGTCATGTTCGAGCGCTCGCTCCCCTGTTTCACAGACAAGGCAGCTCCTTTGTCTCGCGAGACTTGGAGAGCTCGAGCCTGAATGAGGAGAGGAGCTACGGGCGTATCAGTATAGAGGCTGAGCCGGGGGACCGAGGCAGTTAAAGGCTCAACATCTGTCGCTTTCTTCATTATTCACGGTTCGTCATTGATTTATTTTCCCGCAAGGCCTCGTCCATCCTCGGCAGTCGTGAAATGCCGGTTCCCGGTGTTGCTGCTCCTGTTCCCGTGACGGTTTATCCCCGGGAGCGGCCGTTTTTTGGCGTTTTTCAGCGACAAAGATCACACAGCTAGCTTACGAGAAATCAGAAACTCCCCCTTTCTCTGCACTCAACCGGCGGTGGTCGCAGATAACGGACCCCACCGCCGCGGGTTGTTTTCGGGTTCTATCGGTTGTTTTCCCCTTTCATTCCTTCCCAGAGGGAAATGTAGCTTGCTGGAGACAAAGCGGTGTCCTCGCTGTTGGAATTGATTTGGAAAGGATTTAGTGACCGAAATGATACGATAGCAGCTCTGAAGGTCGGGGGGGAACGGGAAAGCCTAACCGGGAACGAAGGGACCAGCCAGGGTTGTTCTTTGAAGTGAGCTAGGGTCGGCGGACATGACGCGGATGTAGCTAGCCGGTGTCCACCGCCGTGTGTGTGTGTGAGTGTGTGTGTGTTTTTACGCGTCCGTTTCTGGCTGGGACCGCTGTCTGGCTTGTGATTAATGCTGCGTTCACGGACCGTGACGATGTGGATTGTATGAGGACGGACGTTTTTCCCTGAGCCTGGTGTGACTGTTGCCCGGGCTACTTTTGGGTTGTCGAAACCCCGGAGCGAACTCAATCACACAGCCCACTTCAGTTTTCTCCTGGACGGCGAGGCGCACTCAGGGACGAGATGTCTTTACGCACGGCAGTACCTGGGAACGAACGGAAGCCGGACCATGTAAGTAGAAAATAACTGAACGCTCATGTGTCACATTCAGCAGAAGGTACAAACAACAGCTGGCTTAGAAGAAAATAATAACAACAGTCCCGTCAGCTCTGAGGCCCTGAGACTAGTCTGCCATGTGTAAGGAGCAGCTGCGGTCAACCGAGCCGACACAGACACGCTAATCTCTTACCAGTTCATTTGGGGTGGGATGCGATCGGATGCACTCATAAAACACACACACACAGAGACACACACACAAGCCAGGGGTGACGGTTGGAGGAGGTGAAGAGGTGGGAGGCAGGAGATTTTGGGGGATGTGTGGGAAAGGACGGAGGGATGGGTGGATGTATGGGGTGTTTCACTGCCAAATGTGGAATCTGTCACTGAAACGAATCAATTAGGGTGTTTTCACGTATAGGTCTTCTTGAACGAATCAAAGCCTGTTTGGTAAAGGGAACCAGCTGGAAGTGGATCTTAATTCTTTTAAGTGGACAGGGAGCTTCTTGGTTCTCTTAATGATGAGATGTCAGACCTCATGTCTTGGAAGATATCAGTCAATAACCTTACAGCAAAGGGCCATGTGGACTGGGTCTAATGTGGCCTTGTTTACACCGACTAATTGATGTGACCCAATTCTGATGTATTGCTCACATGTGGCAAAGATCAGATCTTCACATTGACAGTGTAAGTGGGAAAATACTCATGGAATCTGATGTTTTGTCAGATGCAAATTTGAAAATAACTCAGATATGATTATGACTCTCATGTAACCACCGGGATTCAATATTTCAGCTCATTGCGATTCACAAACCATTTAATATGCAACAGCGGTCAAACTCTTGACATTGATTGATGTCGATACATGTCATCATCATCACTTTTGGCCATCATTGATATTTACATGTGACTGTGATGGCAAAGCACAAGTTAACACACTGGCTACAGTACCGACACATAGGTGGTCAAAATGTATCCAGAACTGGACATTAATACCTGTGGTGTAAACGTAGCCTTTACGTTGCACAAATTAATCAAACCACAAAAGGAGCCACGGGATTGTCTTACTATGTCTCGAAAGTGCCGCATGTGGACCTTTGTAGAAGGGTCTTTATTTGGCGTGTTCACATATCCACAAAAACGTCAAAGAGACCATAGGGTCATGTTATAACCATTAACCAATCACATCTTTGATGCGACATCCAGCCGTTTCACACACATAAATGGGCATCAGCAGACTGAGGATGAAAAAAACATTTGCCACATCTCATTTATGAGGAAAACACAAGATTGAAAACAGTAGCACAATGCTTGCTAGAAACTAAGGGATGACAACCTGGATTATTTTAAGAAATAAATAGATGTATTTATTATCCACATAAATATTGTTCAATTTCTGGAATTTTGCTGAAATTCTATTGCCTTGTATGTAAGTGATGGAAACACAGGAAATGCACTTTCTTTTTGCGCCTCAATTGAAAGCTAGTTGGAAACACAGCCATCATCTTGAAATGTACTAACCAAGTACCTATCTATCTTATCTATCTTATCTATCTTATCTATCTTATCTTTCTTATCTTTCTTATCTATCTCATCTATCTGTGTCTGTCTGTCTGTCTGTCTACCTATCTGTTGGCCACATAATTGTCTGGAGGTTAATCAGTAATGAAAATAAAAATTTGTTGCAGCACCCCAGCTGAGCAGAAATCCACCTAAGCTCCCCCACCAGTGCGCATGTTTGTCTTCCCCAGCTGATCAATAATTAATGCATCTGATGCAAGGCCACCCAGCCCTCTCCACGCCCAGCCTGCCCTGCACCCATCCATCAGTCTCTCCTCATCTAGCCCTCCTCCATCACCTTCCTTCCTGTTCCCCCACCTCCGTTTGCTCTTTACGGTTTCCACGAAATGAACGTGTGATGGGCAGCTCAGCAGGAAATGCAATATTGCAAAATCTGCTGTGTCAGGCTAGCTTAGTTTACCTTGCTGTTTTTCTGTGACACAGGCTGAGTTTTTTATACACAAGGACACAGGATCTCAGGGTGGATGGCCTTTATAAACATTGGGAGGAAGAAGAAAAACCAGAGTTCGATGTGTTTGAGTGGTTGTCCTTGTCATCTAAAAGGCTTATAAGGATGTGATTCCCAGTCACACTGCATATTGAGATAAATGGTGCATTGAGAGACTCTTTGACTTTATTAAAGGGATGGAAGGAAGCTGCTTATCCACACCTAGCAGCCTGAAGTATCACTGACCCATCTGAATTACAAGTTCACGCAGAAAGCTGTTTTCTATTCTGTTTTCTTTCTTGTCAGCCAGCAGCGGACAAACAGAAAACTCCCTTCCCCTTTTAAAAGGCTAAATTGTCGCTGAACCACAGACATTTCTGTGGCTTTAGATGCTGTGCCCATGTGATGTTTGACGAGAGCATGTTGTGACCTTTAGGAATGATGTCACTGTGAGAGAGGGACTTATTATTTACACTGAAGCATGACACTATAAAGACCCAAAGACTTTCCTCCCTCTTCTGGCTTCCCTGTCTCGTATTTGTTGTTTTTTTCTCTCTGTTTCTCTGCTGGTTCTTTCATGTCTGTAAATTACAGTTGTCATTGGTAAATGTCATCCTGAATTGTCAGATGATGATGATCGGGGCCGCAACAAGTAGTCGACATTATCCACAGTGTCAACCATAAATATTTGTCGGCAATTATTTTCAGTTTTGAATTGTGGTCTGAAGAGCGCTGCAGCTAGGGCAGTCTGAAAGTAAGAAAAACAAGAAGCTGAGCTGAGCGCCACCTTTCTTCCTGCTGTCTGTATAGTCCGCTAACTCACCAAGCTGCATTTTAACCCAAAATCAGCATTAGACCCTTCCCACGATTTGTTTCTCTATTGCTAGCTTTACAATGCTTTCAGTAACTTTTATGGAAGCTGTGCCCCATTGCACTGTGAGATTTCCTATTCATTCTATGAAACAACCAACCTTGCTTTTAAAATGACTCAAATTACGGTTCAAAATCATTTATTTATTCAGAAACCATTTATTTTCTGGAATGCAGCTTGGTAGATTTATTTGCTTTGAATTCATTTATTTATTTATACTAAAAGCAAGAATAATGTTTGCCAGAATGGCCTATTTTCTTTTTGACTTAATATTTTTCGTCATAATAAAACTCTGAAGTATTTTAATAAAGGCGTTTGAAAAGTGTTTTCAAAAGACAGTCCATTTTATATCTATCTTTATATATCTATATATTTTATATCTATATCTATCTTTTAATCTTAAGTGTTAGCAGGCAGATGCCTAGAACAACCACACCCTGAATAGTGGATTAAAAGCTATGAATGAATTGTTGCACTAATTGCCAAATTAGTGGATTAATCGTTCCAATTATAATGGAGCTGTGAGATACAGTGATATACACTGATTGGCTCAAACATTGCATCGTAACAAACAACATGGTCAGCGACGGGCATCTTTAATAGGCCCAAGACCTTATAGAAAGACCAACATTTACGAGATTTGGAAGCCTTGGTGTGCACTGGAAGATGAATGTTTTTCCAACATGAGAGTCTGACATCCACCCACAGTTCAGTGCGGTGGATTGTCTGATGGCTTTCCTTTTCTATGACACTGATTTGAACCTGTGCTCAGTCCACCCTCTCCAAGGAGGTTCCAATTAAATGCAAACTCTCCGTACAGAGAGTTTGCATAATGTTTGATTTGGTTCTGCTCGACCAGACTGTAGGATACACCAGCAGTGGAATATTGCCAAACGTATCTGGGCTAATTGTTCTTCCAGATGTAGTTTACCAGGTGTAGGCCTCAATATAAGTTCGCAATTGTAAAATCATACAAGAAGGGTGGGTGCCTTTGCCCCGATGAACATGAGCCTGGCTGTTCTCATGGAAGAGATTCATTCATTCATACAACACTAACAGCTTGATGTCCATTCTGGCTGAGCTGTGGAGTGTTACAGTTAGATGTTTATTGCCTGTGGATCTTGCCAGGAACATGAAGCTCTTTTAGAGCTGACAGAATCCAGGAGGCATTTTGATCTTTTCAGAGGGGCTTCACTTGGCAGGTTGGTTGTTTTGTGTCAAGTAACACTCAGATATAAGACAACACACAGAGAAATCACATCTCTTGTCATGGCAAATCTTGTCATAAAGGTGGATGGTCTGTGCTGAGTAATCAAGGAAGCATCTGTGTTTACATGGAGCTTTTTGTTCCAGTGTAGGTGCTCAGTCAGAATATCCTGGCTCATTGTGAAAGAAGTTTCATCACTTTCTGTAAAATGTTCACCGGCTGCTGGACAGTAAGAAATTTGCCCTGTAAACACCGTCTCCACTTGTATGTACTTTGAGAATAAGTGTATAGGCACAAGAAGATGAAGTTAAAACTAGAATTTCAGAATGGTACACTGTCACATTAAAATGTGTTAATTTTCCTGTAAGGCTGCTTGCATATTCACAAATGCATACAAAAACAAAAGCAAATGGAACACATAGCTTGAAGTGTGAATGCTGCTGTGGTGTTTTTGACCTGTGTGTTAGGAGTCGGATTTTGCCACAACACACGTTGAACAGTGATTGTGGTTCTTTTGTAAACTGTGATATCAAGACTGGTATGAAGACATCACAAGTTGTCTGTAGCCGCAGGTACACACATTCAGAGACTGGAGGACTGAGTAGATGTAGATAATGTAGACAATGTAGATGGAGCTGAATGGTACTGATTGTCTCTACTGGGGGTCTGTGTGTCCCTCTTGCTGGCTGTGTGTCTGTCTGTGCATCTGTGTGTTCCCGGTGGTCCTGATCTCATTGCAACACAGGATAAAAAGGTTAGGTCTTGATTACCAATTTGGAATGCAGCTGTCCCAGTCGCACAAAGAACTACTACTACATTCACCCTCAGACTAAGCTTAACCACAACCAACATTACAACTTGTACGTCCAGTTTTCTCCAGTTTCCTTGTGTTTTTTGCCATTGTTGTGTATTGTGTAAGATTTTTGTTCATCCAAACTGGATACCCCTAGCTGGAGCAGCCTTCCTAACGCTTACTTTTATGTCACTAAAAGTCCACTGTGTTGTCATGTGGCTCAGGATTGCCTGCGTTTCCGCAGGACTGACAGGACAGACACATGAAAACTAAAAAACTGTCGAATGATGATTCTTTAGGCTGATATCAATTTTTTTCAAATTGCCATTGGCCAATAAACCTGCCCGCAACACCGTCACATGCCCTCTGTGTGTTACACAGCCTTGCAGTGTTTCCCTCGACCTCAAATGCATGCCAGAACATACAGCAGAAGGGCAACGAATCCAACTGTAAAAATCCATTCTTAGCAGTGAAAGATTACTTATGTTTCTTTCATTATCTGCCATTTTGCCATAGATTATCCACAGTAGCCCAGGGTATAAATTTCAGAGGCCATTTGACAATATTACACTAATGCCTTATAAAGTGTTTCAATGATTAGATAAGCTCTTATGGCCCCTGTGCTGTCATTTAACTTTTGGAGTGGACCGTTTGATACCGTTACCCTTTTTATGTTTTTCTATTTTTGAAAGAAAAAAATATGTATAAATATATACATGTTTAAATATTCAGTATTTATAGGCTATTCTCTTTTGTTGTATTTTGGAAAAAATCTTGGGGGCGGGGGAAATACACTCATATTGACCATTGGCTGCTCTTATTGCTATAATATCTTTATTGGGTTGGCCTGATTAAAAGTAGATATGGAATTGGATCTCTTCAATCTTTAGTTCTCAGGAAATTAGTTATACCTTTAAATCTGTCCGTGTTTCTTGTTGATTAGATGAGTGCGCTATAATCAGAGAATGCAGTACTCATACATTAGGTGTGGGTTTTTGTGTGCATGTGCACACATGTAGGGCCACATGTCTATAGAAACAGACATGTTTTCCTGTGTGCCACCGCAGGGCAGAGTTTGGCTCTTTTGTTCCACAGACCAGTGAGAGATTCACAATCCGCTGTTCTGACTTGTTAGTCAAAGGTTGGCGCTCGATTCTCATGACCTCAATGGCATTTGGTTTGCCTAGAAACACACAAATGGAGTCATAAACAGCCCTAGGGCTTTAATTATTCGGCCCACTGAGGTCAACTAAGCCGTGTGTGATAGTTATGAAATCAAGCAGGTTGATATAAGACACACAGCTCAGTGCCTCAATGGCCCCGTTAAGACCTGGTTTTAACAACGGTCCTGGCAAAGCCAATCTCAGGTGGCCAGCCCAAACTATGTCTGTCCGCATTTGCCATGAAAATGCTTCTCCAGGAATTGCGTCCTGTTATCAGATCTCACTTCCCCGCTCTACATGCAAATGAACACGTACTTCATTTCTTGTCTTGAATTGGTTTATTTGACGTTGGTAGCGTAGCCATTGGCGACTGTATCCACTTTGCCCAATTACGACAAGAATCATCATGTTTCTGTTGAATCAGCATCCGTTGAGCTCTGTGCGTAAGAAATAGGTAATAGAAAGTTTGACATTGCGCTGAAATTAAACGAGAGCCCATAAATGAGGCAAATAACATAAACAAGCTTATTTTATACCAGACAAAGGGTCATCTTCATACCATTCAGTGGTCAATGTATTGCAGCATGCTAAATCTCCACCATGGTAATCTCAGCTCATTCATAAAATCACCATGGGTTTGATGAGTGCATAGGCTTATCTATGGCTGTGTTGCAGGCAATCACAATGAACATGTTAATAAGGTAATGCATATTGAAGACCTGTTTGAATTGTATGAAATGGACTCTTGCCTAAGAAAGCTTCAAATTTCAGCATTAAGAGCTTGTAGACTTAAGAAAGGAGATAGTGCGGATGCACTGTTTGGTAGAATGCTGCAACAGTAAAACAAAGAAAAAATGTTTTGACAAACAATTGCAGAATGCGTCACTGTCGTCTTGAGTGTAAAAGTTAGGAAAAAATATTGAACTACCATAGGGAGTCCCAGCATGCCCGGAGTGGCCTATGTGAAACACCATAAGTTACACTGGAAGAAGAGGCAATTTTAAGCACAATACCAGCAGACAGTGCGAAGTGGTGGAGATAACGTCTCTGCCAATCATGTCATATGTGTTTAATCATCCCAGAAAAGAATGTGTGAAAATTTCACCTTTGGTACACATTTATGAATTGTTCTCGGGACCTGCATTTGAGGGAAATATGCAGAAAGAGGCTGCAGAGCCACTTTTTGTGGAGATGGAAAAGTAGCCGGTAACTTGTGGTTTTTAATGCCACAAAGTGTTAGCTTGACGGTACTTGCCTGTAACATGACTTAAAAAGTAACAGTACCTTTTATCAATTTGGCCCAGAGTCTATGAAATGGATAAAGCAGAGACTCTCTACGTGGTAGTGGTGCGGTCTTTACTGGTTCTGCAGTGTGTTGGGGCAAGTGTGATAGTCCTACAGCTGCCCCGTGGGGCTACTGATGAAGTCAAATGCTCAATCGCGCTTTTCCTGAAGAGATCAATGATGTGCCAGGAACTGAAAACATATGTAGGTGTGTGAGCCAAATGTACTGCAGTAAAATTTGTCTAACGTTGGACAGTAGTACTGCAGTATAGCTTGTTTTGTGTCAATGTTACAGCATAAATCCACAGAACAGCACTTACGTTTTTCCACACTCTTTCCTGATGTGGTCCTGTGGTCCACAGACCGGGGCAGCACGATAAATCATAAATAAAAATTAAAAATCACAATGTTGATTCACACTTCGCTGTGATAAAAGACAACATTTCACTCTTTCCTATTTCCCTACGCATTAACGCCACTCTGCGTTCCCGTATTTACGTCATCGCTTTGGAACAACAGGCCACATTCACGCGTACAACTTAGTCGATATTCTCTGATTTCTCTTCCTCACTCGCAGTGCTCTTCTGTCAGTCCCCGTTACTGTAGTAACCCCACACTGCACGTGTCGATAAAGCAAGAAGGCGGCAGTCATAAACAGCCAGTCCTCTGACAAAAGGGTGAAGCAAACGACAGAAAATGAGCAGCACTGAGGAAAGGGTTTTCTGTACACGTGGGAACATTGTAACTTGCCTGCGTTCCTCCCTGAAGCCTCAAATGTTGATAGGTTAATGTTCCTGGCCAAGACCTTTTAAGTACAGTACTGACTCTGGATGGCATCCTATTTTAAGGAGTAGCTTCACAGACTTTTTTTTATTTTTAGCAGCATTTAAGGCAATCACTTTGATGAAGTATTCTAAAATAAACGAAGACGAGGGTTATTTTTTGTGACAAGACATTTAGTTGTAAGTCCAGCACTTTGATATTTTATGTTGTCTATCTAAAGCCCTGTCTAAACAGCAATGGTCTCTGTGAATGAAGAATGTGTTTGTTGGAAAAAAAGAATCTTGTGAAAGACTTGTGATCTCAATTCATAGGGAGAAATACCATGATTGCCATTTTATCAAGAATCGTGCAGTCCTACCACAGACACGCATAGACGCAGTCATTTAAGTGATCAATTTGGAAATGTCCACAGATATTATCATTTTTGTGAGAGGTCGTGTCACACACAGCAACCACAACAAAATAAACCAAATCACGTATTATAAAAATGAAATGAGGACTCAATCACAGCCACCCATTGTGGAAGCAATGAAAGAGCCCAAAACAGCAGCCAAGCAGCACATGCACACATCTCAATACACACAATATCATTCTCCATAGGTTGCCAAAAGAATCAAGAAAATGTGTCTCCATGTGTCTATGTGTCATCTTAACCTGCGATTAAGGGGAGGCGCGTGGGGGTCGACAGGAAGTTGTCAAACTGGTCTGTGTCGAGCTGTGACTTGCTGTGCTATTTAAGTATGCAGAAGCCTCTAGGCAGTTGTACTGTTGTTTTGTGTTGGGCAATTATCAGATCATTTTTATCTCTGCTGCTGTGATGTTTTTTTTTCCCAATTTTGCTGACGTGCCACAAGCAGCCCATTTAAATATTTTCATCTTTTTTTTTAAGTATGTAACAAAAATGCTGATTGAACTGATTATCACTACATTTTATTAACCCGTCCATCGCACTTATGAAATATCAGCATGTTTATCTTTGAAAAATTTACTTATATTTTGCAGAAAACTGCCAATGGAAAAGCAAATAGTGTCACAGTGCTATTAGGTAGGATAAATTCCAATAATCGAAATGCATGATTAAGAGCCACATGTAAACGCCATCTTATTCAGCACCGTATGTGTACTTGTCTGATTTGGCTTTTTGGCTGCGTGGATTGTGTTCCTGCCAGCTGTTAGGTAATACAAATAAAGACGTTGGTCAACAAGCGGAACAGTAACAGGTGGATTTGTTTTTTTAGAGATCAGGCTACCGTATAGAGTGAGCGTAACAGTCGTAGTCGTACGTACAGCAGCACAGATGCAGACACATTTACAAACACGCACTCACACACATGGTGCATAGTCACTGCTGTGTTCATTATGTAATCAAGTTCCACCACTGTGACTCTTGGGTTTCAGTTTAATTCCTCAGCCTCTCCTCAGACCTAAACTGCTGCAGTGTAAACCGTACTGATACGACATGTGCTTTACCTTGTCGCCCGTCAAGTTTGATTTGTGTTTATTGTCAGCTTTATGTTTGTTCTGTGATTAAATGAAGTTCCACTCCATGTTTGTGTACGTAACAGCAATTACATTTGAAGGCGTTGGTTTAGTGACTAATATTGCTGAAGAATATTAGTGAACCAATTAAAATAATTAACATATTAGCAGTAATATGGCACTTTCTTGGCTGGGAGCAACAAATGATAGAGAATATTTAAGGAAACTCATTAGATGTCTGTCTCTCTCGCTCTCTCGCTGCTCTGTATGGTAGCTAGTACGTGAGGAACGTGGGGGTAATTTTTTTTAGCTCAATATTAACGTCCGGCATGTGTTGCTTTAACCACGGCTTTGTAAAAGTCCTAATGCAGCAGTCCTTAGTATTGCTTTGTGAGGCAACACTCGGTCTCAGCTCGTCCATTTTACTGGTTACGGACAGAAGATGCCTGGTTTCTGTTTCCTTTCCATCTGCACTACCTATGACAGGCCTTTTCCTTTATTTTGACTTTTTGCAGTAGTACCTTTTGTTTGTATGGAAGTGGCTTCACTTTTGTTTTTCTTCTCTGTTTGTGCCAAATCCTTCCAGGGACGAGAAATTCACGCTCATCGAGTTCGTAGTCGATGTAGGATGCTTGCAGGAATGAGTTGAAGAGTGGCAAACGGTGGATGAATGGAGAGTAATAGACCTTTGCATGAGGCCAAGAAAAAGAAAGATACGGAGTGTGAGTGGACACAGGCTGAAACTAGAGCAAACCTGTCACAAGCTTCTGTGCACCTGTGATCTACGAGACTTAAAACAAAGGTGCTATGCTAAATGCTAAATAAATCATAATTTTACATTTGTGAAAGCACCGTTGTGGGGTATTGTGGTGTATTTCCTAATACTTGCAGTCTTGATTCTACAATTAGGTGTGGTAGTTTTGCAACATTGATGTAAATGCAAACATGACAATAGCACAATGTCGGAGGGCGTCAGAACTTACATAGTGCTACTTTACATAAAGCATGTCTCCGTCTCTCTGCATCTGTGGAATGTTTTACTGCATTCAAACGAGGAGTTTGAATGCAGTGAAAAGAGATTTGAGTTCTAGACAAACTGTGACTCAGCTCTTTAATCCGCTGGAGTTGATTTAAATCAGAATAAATTTGCCCCTTCCTCAGCATGGCCTGATGATCGCAGCCCTGCGGTAAATGAGATGCTGAGTAATATGGCAGATCTCCAGAGGCAGACAGAAAGCATTCTTTGCTCTCCACACTCAGGAATCCTCTTACACTTAGCATACAGCAGCCACCTAATGTCAGGCAGTATGCCGGGAAGTGGTCTTGGACCCTCAATGTCTGGTACTTTTTGTCTACATGAACTCTTTATCCAAGGCTTTACTACTTACCGCAAAGTATGATGTAGACAGATGTAGCCCACATATCACCACAAGAGGCCAATCCCTATGTGAAGCAGCCGCACCCGGTGACGTCAGAAAGTTACAACTTTTGTTCTATACAGACCCCAAATGGGCCAGTTTAAAGGGGTTTTCCACTTCTTTCCATCTTCCCTACTGGTTTTTCAGATGCAGCATGCCGTTGCTCTAAAGTTGTAAGTATAATGAGACTATGGACGTTCAGGAGACAGCTGCCTTATGAATCAGTTTACCTGACCGTCTCAGGGAAGCAGTGGTACATGACACAAGCTCCCGAGTTCCCAAGCAGCCACAGAATAATCGCAAAAGTAGGGTTGTGGAGATTACGTTTACATAGCTAACTCCTGCCTACGGGCATGTGCTTACGAGCTTGCTTGTAGCTACGATATAGTTAACGATAATGCATTACAATCACCAAATACCAGTAGTTACCGGCCATGACGGACATTTGAGGAGATATCGTAGTGTTCAGTGCTACTGACACAGTTCATCAAGTTTTTATTCCTGTTATATAGTCGAATTCAAGGTGTTTTTTTGAAAGAAATTAAAGTTTCTGATTGAAGCGGTTGCGTCTTTAAAAATCTCTGTATCATGATGCATGGGTGTACATTAACACCTCTAGTACCTATATGAAATCCATGTTGAGCTGAGTAATTCATGGAAATTTGAACATTCAAGTAAACAAACTTTCAAAAATGTCGTGGAAAAAGAATCTTTGTCATTCTCTCGTTTTTACTTATGTTTTAACGGAAAGCGCAAGATTTCTAGACCATTAGCCTAACAAACCAGATCTAAAGCTGGGATAAAATCTCTGCCAATGGAAACGTGTGGCGCTAAGCTCTGTCAAATAGCTGAATTCATTTTACATATATAAGACGGCTATTATCCGACAACATACATACATACATACATACATCGACCACATGGCAGCGTATAGTTAAACTAAATGTACATTTTGGGTAAATTGTGTCTGCTGGTTCTATGCTGTGTGAAATAAAAAATGGACAAACAGAAAAACAATTTCAAGGTTCTGAAATAATAGATTGGCATTGGACCGATGTCATTCGGCACCAACCCATAACTTGTAATTCATTACTGCTATATCGTAACATATAACACGAGCAATAAATGGTCACTCGTGCAGTACTGCAACCTGTGCAATAATTGTATGTACAATAATCATTCATGCTGTAATTACTGGAATGTACTGGAAACTATCATAATTAGACACAGCACTGTATATGTTATTACAACATCTATACAGTATATTATCCTTCACATCTTTACACTTGTTACATATTACTGTTATTTATCAGAGGATATATGTTATATATATATATATATATATATGTTGTATAATGTCTGAAATATTATTTTCATTTACATATTAACTATTAACTTATTATTGTATTGAACTGTCACTTTATCACATAGCCACTATATCTTGACACTTTATTACATAGTCACTTCATATTAGAGTTATTTGTAGCATAGTTTATATATTGTATGTTCTCCTACTTGAGCACGAGCAACTGCAGTTATACTTCATTTCCCCTTGGGGAACAATAAGGTGTTCATGATTCTGTTGATAAAATGGATTTAAAGAATGGGTGGGA
>OMNV01000675.1:47895-80616 GCA_900303265.1 Brotula barbata
TGAGTCTGTTTTATATATATATATATATATATATATATATATATACATACAGTATTTAATGGGTTTCATAGAAACGTACGTGACAGCATGGTCACCCAAACAGACTCATAGTCTGTGTCTGTGTGATCGTTATTTAGGTATTTAAATGGTTTTGGATGATCCAAAGAATTTGGTTTGTTGCAATAGTCATCCCTAAATGTTCTTGAGCCAAAACGGCAACAGTGGTTACAGTCATGCTTGAATGATGCTTTTGTTTTGTTTTGTTGAGTATATTAACATCCATGTTGATGGGCGAATGAAGGCTCACAGCTGCTGTGCACAGCACGGGATGATTTCAGCTCATACCTCATCTGGTATGTCGTTCTCCCTCGCTCCAAAGCAAAGTCAATACTGTTAGCCGTCTTTTCACTGCTAATTGTGGAAAAACTCGGACGTTTCGATCCAACATGACCTTCATCTGTTCAGCCATTCAACAGTGAGCAGACCGCTTCTGCCACATTTCCTGCCCCGTGCAGTGCAAATGAATAAATCGTGAAAAATATACTCTGTTAGGGAGTATTTCCCTTGACTAAAGTCAATGAAATGTGCTATTGACTTCACTAAATGGGAAAAATGATGTTGCCTCATTGAGGTATCCAGCTTCTGTAGTAGTGTATTAGCATGCAATATTTGAGTATGGGTATTTCATAGATGGGGATATATTATCTTTACGCCATCTCTTTTTGCCCTTTTTATGCACTATTTCATAATTATGAATAACAAAATAAATGACAGTTATTGATCCTTTGTTCAGGGCTCCACAGTACAATGGAAGGAACAATGATACAGCGACAGCAAAATGAGGATTTAGCAGTTGATGAATTCTCACCACAGAGCATGAGACGGTCGTGTCTGTCACGGACATTCACATATTTTTCTGTCAGTGCAGCTTTCCTGGAGCGGTCTCCAAGGAAATGCCTGCTGTGAGCAGAGCAACATGTGACATATCTGCTGTGTGATCCGTGACACGTCTATCTGAGGACAGGAAGTGATGTGCATCAAATTTCTGTAACTTCCTGCTGCTGTGAGAGTCCCTCCTGATGGGTGACGGTCACTTGCTCGTGTGCTAATGTTGAGTTGACCATTGTGCCGTACACGTTTTGCTACAGTCAATAGATGTGTGGGTCAGTACATCAAATGTTCACATTCAGATCCTCACTGTTGCATATGGGAAATGGAGCTCGGTTCCAATATAGATAAACAATGAAAATGGTAAAAACAACAGTAGACAAGGTCACAAGATGTATTTTAAATTGAAGCAGTAAATTTGAATAAATTTAAGTAGCACGTTTAGGAGAATATGACGGTGCAGCTGTCATACTTTTTAGGTATTTTTTTTAATGTCATGTATGAGACTGAACACAGCATAAATGGAAGAAAGATCTATCGAGATCTAGATTATGAGGGTGTAAATCAAGTTAGGAAGACACAGAAACGTGTTCATCAGAGTATGTCGTCTTCGAGTGTATTCCATCAATGGGCTCGCCTCATATTGCAATTACTCAACACATCTTGTATACGCAGTGAACTGGGCAAACCTATTGATTGTGTGCATTTATATGGCTTCAGTTGCAGTAAGAGCAAATACTCACGAGTATTGCATGAAAACATAGTAGAGTGGCAAGGGCGAAAAAGGGGAAGAGGAAACAATGGGAGTCAGTGTGGGTGCGTGTGTTCAGGATGGCTCAAGGTTACACCATCCCTCTGTTGACGATCGACGTCAGACATCCTGTCTTTACACAACACAATACTCCTCACCGTGGACACACAGACTACATCCCGGCAGCAAGAGGGCGGGGTCTTTTGTTATGAAAAATTTTTTGGTCATCACGTTTTGCGTCTTGATGTAACAGTTATGTGTTCACTTCCACCCTGCTACTACAGCTCCAGTTACAAATGACAAGAGATCAAAATCACATTTTACGTCTCGCTGACACCGGGGCTGCACCGTTAACCAAATCATAAGATGCTGTGTTTATATGAGCATGATAGTGGTGTTGAGTCTGTGGTGTACAGGAGTAATTATGGCAATCCAACAGCTTCCCCAAGGGATCATTGAAAAGTCAGTTACTCTGAAGAAATTGTAGATTTGCCGTGCAGTGTAACCAGAAAACACTGTGTGAAATAAACGTACGGCGGATACGTTTATTTTCCTAAAGTCAGTCATGCTGATAACATTTGTTTTTTACCAACAGTCATTGGATCCTTGTTATCACTTTTGTGGTGTTTTCACCTCATCTCTGCTGACATGGTGCAAGCAATCATTTACACTCTTTGACCATTTTGATTTGTATACTTACCAAACTTGCCAACAGAACTCGTATCACTACATCTTTGTAATCCGTCTGTCACAGTTAACACGGGTGAACTCGGTACTTTTAGGACAAGAGTCAACAGGTTTTAAATGAAGCGTTTTACTTTGACTATTAACTTCTTACACTGGTAACATTAAGAGTCAATAGAAAATTAGCTTCAATGTAAGTGTTATATATTTAAATTGTCTGAAGATGAGAGGAATCCTGTTCAAGGAAAGCCGGTGTTCTGCCGGTTAATATCGGAGACATGGTGAACATACAATCTGTCATATTAGAGCGTTAAGAGCGATTTGGCAGCACTCTTCAAACATATTTGTCAGGATTTCTTTATCTGCGGACCCTGTTTCTCCTTGCCCCCTAATTAGTCCCACCGACTGATTTGCGAATACTGTTGTTACAGCGATGTCCCAAAAAGGGAACGAGCTAGGTTTGACTCAGGAAAAAACATTGAATTCCATTTCTAAATGGCGTTGCTAACCCTGGACGAACCAATGGCTCAGGGGGCTGCTAAACATGTAAACATTTAAACATGTATAAGATGTGTTTTTATGTTGTTATTGGTATGCACTTGACAAATAATGTTCTTGAAATTGCTTCCAAGAGATTATTCTCCAGGTCCTCCATTTTTATTTGAAAATACCCAATATGAAATCTCCATCACATTGCATTGTAGATTTCCTTATTATTCTATGAAACGCCCAATCACATCTGCAAAATAGTCCAGATTGAAGGTAAAGTAGATAATCCAACCCGCGTCGCTATGTTCTGTGGTACACTCTTAAACCAATGAGCCACTGGGCGCCCTTGGGGAAAAGCTTTAAACATCAGCAGACGTAAGCACAGTGTTTCTCTGTTTCTCACACACACGATGATCCAACAGCCTGCAGTCACGCCACACCCTCAACATTTAGGGTTTCCAAACAGGGCTGACGATCCCATTTAATATCGTCACGGACAGATTTGTTTTAGATGCAGCAATTTTTCGCAGGCCTCCTGAATCTAGGACTTTGCATTAAATGCTGTTTGAAGGGATTTTATCAGTGCAGCAGATTCCAACCTTCATCTGAGGTTAAAGCATGATACGGATCATTAAAATTGACTTTGCGGGAATGTTTCCCAACAACATAAACCTGTACATTTGTCCTGCGTAGAGATGTCATGATGTCGTGATGAGGCAGTCTGTAAGAAATAAGGGCCGTCATGTTCACGTGCTAAGTGTATTGTTGCTGTTTCAGTGACGTCATCGTTCCATTCTAATCAGCCACACAAGAATTTGAAGGTGTGGGAGAACCTGTTGACTCTATTGGAAGAGTTGTGACAAGCATATTGTGTGTTCCTGTGATGACATATTTTGTTGTCATTGTTGCTTTAAATTCTTGAACACAAAGCGAGGAGATTACAGTCTATGGATGTATTTTCACAAATTTTGGTTGAAATTATTTGCGGGGTTGAATGTTCTTCCTTAAAGCATACCTGCCCTGTCAGGAAGTAGTGTTACAGGGAGCTTGTTTGGTTCGTGTGGACAGACAGGCAGATATGAGCATGCAATAGCACCCACATCAGCTTGGAATGAGTGGTCTTACACCCCCGAACCCTGGTTCAGTTCGCTGCAGGTGAGAACACATTTATATGATGGTCCAGACCGGTGATAAGGCCGATGCGGGCTTGCTGACAGCTGATACGATGCTGATATTATAGCAAGCAGGCAGAATTAGTTTTCTTTTTCCGCAGATTATTAAATATATTAATAGGCCGCTAATTATTTAGGACAATATCAAGGGAAGGCCTAATAAATGACCTCTATCACTCTACCACTGGTGTGGACCAAAGTAAGATCTGGATCTATCAAAGGAAACATGCTATTGATTTTAGGTATTGTAAATGGGCTATGCACGAATGCAGAGCAGTAAGTAAGATTTTGTGGAACTGTTAAACAGTGCAGAATTTAAAATAAAGTGCATAAGAGAAAGGGGTAGCGTAAGGGGAAAAAAAGACCAATTCCCATATAAGGATATTGTGCACCATCATCATCAGCTGGTTGTGATGTCGATAGAGCAAAAAATGACATCACCAAAACAGTGAGTTTGGGAAAACATTTTGGGAAATGAAGGAGAGTCGATACCATTTATTTATTAATGTTATTGTATTTTAAGATTTTTCTTTTCTAAAATCTGATTAAATTGTGTGAAGGATGTGGAACGTGCATCATGTAAGTTCTTACCGTCTGTTTGTTGCACTGCATGAAATTTTCTGTATTTTCATTGGTGTTAGTGAGGACTGGTGATGATTGCTTGCGACAGGAACAAATGGAGAGCAATCTGTGTCACAAAATCAATTTGGTGGATTATATAGAGTGTAATGTGTCGTATGGTATATAACGTAGCAGCTTCGACATCCGTAAAGACGTTCCTGTTGCATCGCCAGCTATTTATGATGTTATGTAATTAAAGGAGCAATGACCTCACAACACAGCAGGCTTGAGGAAACCTTTTAGGAAATGAACGAATGGAAAAAAAACAAATGAGCCCTCATATCCCCAACTAATCTTATCACGCTTATGTCAAACACGTCACAGTGTTGTGTGCTTCATTTAATGCAATGTGAAATTAACTGGATAAGAAAGATAAAGAGGAACAAAAGATCCAACTTTGGTGCCAACACCAGATGTGAAAACGCCCATATGTAAGCACATGTAAGAAAAAAGTCCCTTCTGTGGCACCCTATTATCATAACAACTGGATATGGCCGGAAATGTTATATCTCAAGTGTTCCACATAATTCAGTAATCATTTTAAAATTTGATACATATAGAAATGCATCTAGTAACCGCAGGCCTGTTGTTATAGATTGTTTTTACTTGTCACATCATGATGTAACATATAATTTATTCACCAAGTATGGGATGACATAAAATTGGCCATAGTTTTTCATTGTGGTCAGTGCATTCCCATGCACACACACAGAGGTGTATCCGCTATACCATAAGGTATACCAGACATGATAATTTTCATCACCATCGTTTTTGTAAAAGCAAGTGTTTGCGATGTGCGGCAAACCTTTTCAGGTAAACCCATCAGAAAAACTCATTACCTGTCTGTGAATTTAATCAGACCAAACCAAAAACAAAAGAGTAAAATAACTTTTAAAACCATCATTTGTCAGCTGGTTCCTTTTCAATGTAACACCGGGCGTTGCTACGGCAAACCTATCATAATAAAAGCACTTTGCTACATTATGTGGGGAAATAACAGTTACCTCCCCTCCCCCTCCCCCTCAAAACACAAGGAACCACCCACTACCCCTCCAACCATCCATCTTCCTGTACCAAATGTCAGCCCTACATGTATGCAGACCAGGAGACATTTCATCTGCCACATCGCTTCCACATACTGCTGCATGCCCCAGTCCAGACAGACCGCCATCATACCTCAAACACACACACACACAGACACAGACACACAAGCATGCACAGGGCATCCTGAATGAAAGTGCGAGGTAATCACAAGCAGGAGAATCTAAGGACTGCTCTCAATGAAAGGAGTGCAGAGGGATGATTGGGTGGGGGGAGGTGCAGCAGTCAGGGTGAGGGCGGGCCGTTCACCAAGTTCAAATTCATTTAAGGTCTCTGAAAATCAAGATAGTTGGGCGAGACAAAAGAAATGGTGGGGGCAGGCATGGACAGGAGAATAGGGGAGATAGATTTGTCTGGGGGATGGGCTGAAACAGAGAGAAAAAAAGAGTGAATAAATGGGGGGAGGGTGGAGAGGTGGTGGAAATGAAAGTGGAGACTAAATTGAAATGGGGAGAACATGGCAGAGGAGTGGATGGAGAAAGGGGGTGGGGGCTTTGCTGAGGAGAAGGGACTGATGCAAGATAAGTGTTTTTGATTCTCTGCCTGTCTGTCATCTCACTTTATCATTGTGATTATTGTTACAAAAGTGTTGACAGACGGTATTTCTCAATAAAATGATAAAAATACAATAATTACAGATCCTACAAAGTGATATTCAAATAATTTGTATATCTGTATGCTATTCCAATAAATGGTATAACAGAACTTTACTGTGCATGATAGCACATTTGTTTATTCATACAGGAAACTATAGATAAATACTACACATACTTAGTACAAGATAAATTCTATGTATTTATCTATGTATTCAAACAATGTACTAGAAAAATATATAAGATATAGATTAATGCTCTGTAAAATGTGTTTAATGGTTACACATTTATTCATATAGACTTGTTATAGCTTCAGAATTTTCAGAATTAGGGTTAGGAGGACATATGTGGAAGACCAGATAAAGTACATATACTGGGTATCTTTGAGATAAGCTCAGAGAGACGACAAATATTATAATTTTACAGATGTTTTAGTCTTTTTGTAGTTTTTTTGTGAAAGTTGGTATTAGTAGCAACAGAGGTCTCAGCTCAAACACTTTCCCATGAGTCTGTGTGGGAGTCACTGGATCTTGTGATCTCACCAGTGAGAGCATTGTAAGGTTATGTGCTATTATCAGATTTCTGATCGGTGTTTGTGTTTGTGTGTGGTATGGTTGCCATGTCATGCAATTAGTTATTGTGCTTAGGACTTGTACAATATCTCAGTTTCCCTTCCAGTGTTTTCGTTTACTGTGTGTCTCAGCCCCATATATAACCCCAAAGTCCTGTAAACTGCGGAATGGATCTGGAAGGAACCACAGCAAAAATCCATGGAACTCATGGTAAAACCTCTAATAGCCCCTCTAGATGAAATGATAAGTTTAGTTAGATACAAATATATTCAATGTTGCCTCACAATGTATTTTCCTATGACACTGGATCCTGACAGGTCTGTGTTTTCACAGATTGCTATCCTGTAGTAACTTCCTGGTGCTTTCACACCATTTTTCGACTTATGTGATACTTCCTGGTGGTGACGTCTGTGCTGCAAGTGCGCCCCATAGAACAACAACATCAAGGTTCTCGAAAAGAGGAAAGAAAGGAGAGGACGTTTAAATATAAAAAAAAAATGAAAACAAACATGAAAACAAAATTCTGGGGCAGTAAGTGAAAATATTTAAAAAGGAGAAAATCAACACTTGGTGGAATAAGAATTAAACAGCATACCAAGCACCAATGTAGGACATGTTTTCGGACATCACCTCACCCCGAGTGATCGGCTGAGGTCAGGCCTATGATCAGATGTCAGACAAATGAATTCATGATAACAGATTATCACATCATTGTTACTTGTATGATAGTCATGTATTTATATATCATTTTAGTTGTTGGGAGAAACGAGGTATAATATAGGTGTGCCTTTTCCCTCTACCACTGTTTGTTCCTTGTAATGCGTCATCACCTTTTTATAAATTCTGATCACAGCATTGACAAAGGTTTCCTTGCACAAAGTCAGGTTTGGACGAGTAATCTGACTTAAGGCAGGGACATGGTTACTGTAAACCCTGTATGTGTGCAGTTGGTTAGCAACCTTATTTCTTCCTCAGCCAAAGTATCTGATGCCATTGTAGACCGCAAAAATGAGTCATCAATAGGAAATGTTGATTGAGTAATTAACTAAGCCCTCTTGATGAGAAATATTGCTCTTTCACTGCTTCTGTCCATCTGAACACATGAGAATGTTGTTGTCTTTCACGAGGTTCAACATGACATTTGTTCCTGTGTCTCCAAAAATGTGAGGAATTGTTGTGGTTATTGTTGGCGCTGCTCACTCACGTTGCAAACTTAAGTTTCCTCTCCGTATCTGGTGTCCCTACTTACCTTAGCCGTGGTGTTTGCTACAGACGTGGACTCTCCTAAAAACCTCAAAAGAAAACCTTGTTATGGTAAAAAGGGACAAGTGAGTGGGTTACTCCAGCTGAAATCTACATATTCTAACCTCCTTAACCTGGTTACTCATACCAGGTTTCCCGTTTTGAAACCAGGTTACTGACGTGTGCTTGACTGAGTGCCTTTCTTGAGAAATAAGATGAGATGGATTTGGATTTTATCGTCAAAGCCTGTCACATACTAGCCTAGTATTTCCACTTGTTAAATTCTGGGGTCTTAACAGAGCTTACAGTTCAGCAAGTACTCAAATTTTCAGACTTTCATAAATGTTCACACAACATACTGTTTTAGTGATAAATAAGATGCCAAGGAAGGAACCGTTATACTCTGTCATTCAAAAATGTACTTCTAATTACAAATAACTGACCTCTTCAATCTCTGAGCTGGGAGATCACACAGTTGTTTTGGGCTGCAGGTCGTATCAAAAAGAGCCTGGTGTGCAAATGAGCCAACCAGTCTCCCTTGTCTCTTGATGTCTGAAACACATTTCACACGCTGATGATCAGAACGGTGTCTGAATGTGACGAATGTAGATTCTGCAGTGGTGAGGGAGATACATGTATGACTCAGAATGAAGGTCATTTCACACGGAATTATTTTGATTTTTACTGTCTTATTGTTTGTTATTATTATTACATAATTAGCCAACCTGTTGTTCCTACCCCCACTATTGTTGCAAGTGGGAAAAATGTAAAGCTAAGGATTATCACTTAAATGATAGATGTAAATAAAACAAAGTGTTGTACTCAGTGTGTCTCCTGTTTGTTTCCTGTTTCTCTCACAGCATACCTCTCTGTCAGCCAGCCGCTCAGAGAAAGGCACCGGCTGGTCAAGCCGCTCGCTCGGCGCTCGATGTCGCAACTCCATCGCTTTGTGTTCCGACGAGCAGCCACACATCGGAAACTATCGGCTTCTCAAAACTATCGGCAAGGGTAACTTTGCCAAGGTGAAACTGGCACGACACATCCTGACGGGCAGAGAGGTGAGATTGTGCTTGATAACACTTCTCTCACTGTATAGGTAAAAGATACACATTTTATAAAACACAATTTATTTTGGCATTATTTAACCAGGTAGTTACTGAGATTTTCACCAAAATCTCCCATAGTCAAACTGTACATGCATAGCAACCAGAGCAAATGGAACACCTTGTTTTTGCAGTGATGTCAAAAATTTAAATGCATAGAATTTATGGAGGGTATTCTGTTCCAGGTCCTACAAAAGTATTTCAGACCCAACCTTATTTATTTCAGACAATTTCAGCTAATGCTGAAGACGTTTCACGCTGAGAGGGTGACGTACTGGAAAGCTAGTTTCCTCTCTCTGTTCTCAGCTGAAGAAATAACAGCTGAATAAAATGATATGGATGTAATTTATACTGAGATAGTGTGACAGATAAAAAAGGAGCAGTTATGTAGATTTAGTACAGAACAGTGGTACTGTGGTGGGTGGAATAATAACATAGGGCACTGTGATATATGATATTTATCAGTCAAAGACACTGGGCACTTACGCATGAAACAAAAAAACACATAAAATTTTTTTGGATGATGCACTAACACGTTACAGAATGCAGTGAGTTAAGGTGTGCATTAAGGACTGCAAAAGTCCATAAATTCAGACTTGTTATGGCGTGAGCGTAAAGTAATCGCAGATGAGGTGCGGCAAAATCGTTTTTCTCCCAGATTGTAGCTACAATCCTGAAATTCCCTTCACAGACTGGCAGTGAAAACATGGCTGCAGTCCCTTGTGCGGCATGTGCGCTCATTCTGTGAGGCTTAGTAGAAACTTGGTCTGTCTGCCGGGCCCTCAATCATGTGGGAGCTGTTGTGTTTCACCCACTTAAAGCAGCAGCCAAATATTCGCAGTTTTCAGCCGTAGTTGATGTGATTGACTCTTATGAAAACGTTTTTTTTTTTATTTTGTGGATTTCAGCTTTTAAATAGATGCTCAAGAAAGAAAAAAAAACAGATTGACCCCAATGACTTAAATGTAATTTGTCACGGAACACACATTTTCAGATAACTGCTGATTTAGGTTATTTGTGATGGTTGGTTGGTTTTTTATTTTACAAATTACTCAAACAGCAGAATGGATTTCACCATGGCAACCATCAACTTATCTTAATTCCCAGACATTAAAAAAGAAACTCTAGATTTAGGAACATCCTAAGAGCTACTGAAGCGTACTAGCTAGCAAGTTGTTAGCAAGCTGCCAAGCTACATCAGTAACAGCTAAAGGTGGGTCAATGCTCACGTGTTCTTGATGAAATTAGTGTGGCTTAATGGTGTCGCAGCCGGGCGCATTACTCACACGTCGTAGGTATCTATGTCTTTTTGTAAACACACCAGGCACATTTGCAATTTGTGTTCAACCACAGCAGCTAGGAATGCTATGCATGGTGGCATCCATTGTTGAATTATACAAGCGTTATTCTTTTCCTCCAGTTTTCTGGTCACACATACGTCACCGTGTTTGTGTGTTGTGCCTGATGTGTTTGATAGTCTGAGTTGCGTTGTCCATGTGACATACAAAACATAAGAAAACAATGCAGTGTTAACCACTGTCTGAGGTATAAAGATCTAAACAAATATGTTTCTGTTGGTTTGTTTTTGAGCTCCAGTTCTTTTGTGTCCTTGCAGGTTGCAATAAAGATCATTGATAAAACTCAGCTCAACCCAACCAGCTTACAAAAGGTGAGCCACCATTTGTGTGTGTGTGTGTGTGTGTGAAAATGTTCTGTCTGTCGTGAGCTGTTATGGATGAACAAAACATGAATGAAAGATTAGCCAAAAGTAAATCTCTAAAGAATTTAAATCATATAAATGGATCCATGTGCAAACATTAGCTATTTGTAAGTAAAATGCATTCTCCCTGTTACCTTTGTCTTTCTCTTTCCCATGTCTGTGCTTCCACATTAACTCCCTAATCTTTCTAACCACACCAAGTTTTTGGTTGGAAAGTTTATGCGTTACGGTCATTATTCCTGCCACTGCCGTTGACCAAGGCACGAGGCTTTAGACCTGCAGTCTGTCTGTGGCTGTGCACCACTCATCGTAGTTAGGATGGACTCAGTGGAAAGAGCAAATACACTGACAATAAGGCCTCTGTCTCCACATTCAGCATTATAAGTCATCACATGCATCTCATGCTCAATTCGTAGACATCTTAAATATGCTCTCTGTTAGATGTCTTTTTTTAATAAATGGTTACAAATAATGGTTCACTTGCTATTTCTTGTCATCTTTTCATTTTTGGCACAATGTGGGTATTCATAGATTAGCATGCTGGCTCGTTTTGTTGGCTTGGGCCTTTGTTTGGACTGAGCTACCTAGTGCTATAGCTAATGATAGCCTTACTCAACGCAAGTGTGAAAAAAGTGAAAATGTGACAAATTCATGTAAGCTACCACAATAATTGATATATACCGTAGCACTTAAGTTATTGGCACTTATCTGTAAGTAACAGGCTAGCTTATTATTGGGATGTTTTGCGAGGACTGAGAAACGCTGTAATTATTGCTGTCAGTTGAGGACAGCTGACATGGGTGAACACTGGACACAGGCAGGGCACTATCAAACTAGGGTGTCTGAGAGCAGCAGACTTGATTCACTGTACCTATACCGATTCTAGTCAAATTTTTGGCCTTAATCACCCTTAAATAAGAAAAATACACAGGAATACTGAGTGCATATAAACATGCTGAATGTTAAGCTTAATCCTCATTTCCTCTCAGCCCACCACCTTGAATGATACAAAATGTGAATGTGTGTCTTTTCACACATAACAATTGCTCTTTGGTCCGTCGTAGCTCAGATGAACAAACTTTGGTCTAGTCCGATTGTGTGACTCCTTTATCAGCACCTTCAGTTCAATGAAACCACTCGTTCACATCATATAGATCAATACACACACGCATATACAGCCTTGCATTTTGACACAGACTTTGTTTATCGATGCTGTGATTGTTTGTAGTATGTCAGCAGGTCGACTTAGCTCCTGAAGTTGGTAACTGTCATAGTGGAAATTTAATGGGTTCTTCCCTTGGTTCACAACTTCTTGAGCTGTTCTGCTAGCATCTTTACCTCCTAGGTAGCCGTATAGAAAGTGGTGGCTTTAAGTGACATTTCATTGAATATAACTAGGCATGCAAGATATTTTAATACATTATTGCAATATTTTGTAGTTTTTACAGTCTTACAGCAGTATGACAATTGATGTCATGTAATGTTCACACATTATTTAGAATAAGTGCTCTTGTGTTTTCCTAACACTAAAAGTTTTGTTTTCCAGTTATCCATTTTGTGCTTTAATCACCGAGTCAACATATTACCCACGATAAACTGACATGGTTGAAACAGTAGAAACAACAACCTAAACTGAGCTAACAAGAAAATGCCACGTGGCTTTGATTGCTGCTGTGCTTGTGGCATGATTCTTGTGTTGGAACACTCATTGAAGTATTCTCTGTTTATAGGAACGAGTTTTACATAACATTTTACAGTAATGCTCCGCCTAAGTCAATAGATAATGGCTAACTTGTCAAAATGGCAGCTTCACTACACCTACTATCACTATGTCCATGATCTCATTTTGGAGCAAACATTTAAAAAAAGCCTACAAAGTCTCTTTCACTGCACTGTTAACCTTCTACCAGGCTGTTATCTTCACATGATAAAGTACTTGCTTTTCGGTGGAGGTGAAACAGGAGTGGTTGCCTGTGTGCGTGTGTGTGTGATTGTGACTCTGTGGGAGTCCTAGACTGTCTTTGCTGAACGTGGTCATGAGGTCCAGTATTTTCCCAGAGCGACATGTGCCTCTTCTTCCATCTGTGCTAACTTGATTACACAATTAATCCTCGCCTCAAATTTTTTAACCTTGGTTTTAACGGGGGTTAGAAACGTTTGTGCGTGTGTGTTTGCGTGTGTGTATTCTGCAGTCGTCGTGGATTAGTCGCGCATAGTGCAGCTGTGTCAGTTTCGGTGCTTGTTTTGCTGGTTGCTTTCGGACCTGTCAGCATTATTCTAGTTTGTGTCGGACACTGAACAGGCTGCCAGGTTTCTCTTTACGTCTCGCAGCAGCAACCCAGGCCACAAAATGTTTGTTGCTAAATCCTGTGGTCTGTGGCTTTGTTTCATTTCATTTACGGGGGTTTTTAGTGGAGTTTCTGATTCAAATGAGAGCTCCGTACATAAGGTATGGCCTGTTATACGTAGATGTGGTAGATAAAGGGAACAGTGGATAACTATGAATACTTATAATTATAAACACTAATAATTGAAAGAGAACCAAAAAACCATACCGACAGCATGCATTCCTTAATATAACTTAGAAACCAGAATGATTGCTCGCTCTCACACACACACACACACACACACACACATGCACACTTCCTTACAGCTGGGGTTGATATTTGTTTTTGTTTGTTTAAAGCTGAAGTACTGCCACACGTCAGACATGCTGCTTCATTTAGGGACCAAATCTCCAACTTCCCTGCTAGAATCATCTCTTTTGCATTTGGTACCATTAATATCCAGCCTTGCAATGCACGTCCGCTGAGCTGGCTTTACATCAATTTTACACACATCAACAAGGACTGGTTATTTATTTTTGTTTGATTTCTTGTTTGTTTGTATTATTTATTTGATGTTATTATTTTTGTAGCACCCCTCTTCGATGAGCATGTCGCATGAATGCCTCATCACAATAATGTTATCACTCATCCCTGGTTCCCCAGTAGGTGTATTTACCAACTAGGACGTTTCTGTTGTTGGGCTGAACATAACCACTTCACCACAGTGAAAAAAGTTACAGATAAAAATTCTGTCTTGGCAGAAAATCCTGATGATTACCAAAAGTAAAGCAACTGGCATTTCCATCAAAGACATCCTTTATGCCAAATCTGTGTATAGCTTTTTGTGTTTTATTGTTATCATATTTCATGTCACAAAGCTCCATCTGTTAACAGTAGGCAACACAGAGGAGCAAGCTGAAGTGCAATCTCGCTGCATCATGCCAAGCCTGGTGCTACTTTGAGAAGAGAAGAATTTTGTAAGCATTCTTAAGTGTGTGTGTGTGTGTGTCTGCATACAGGACAGTGCTTAGGTCTAATGCTGTGTATTTGCATGCGTTTGTGTTTTGTCCCTTGCCCCGGCCCCCTCGGCTTGCAGCTGAATTCAAGGAAAACAAAGGGAGCATCAGAGTCATGGGGGCGGGGGGCATAGCACGCAGCATATTATCCAAATGTGTATTTGCATGTGTGTAAGCATATTGTTGTGGCAGTTTTTAATCATTGTTATTTTGCTATTGTTTAAGAGAATAATTGCATAATAAAGGGGGCAGACAGACCAACAGACATAGAGCAGGTTTCTCTTCTTCTTTCTAAAAGAAGTATTGTTCAGTCAAACTGCTGAAAATTAATAAGAAGCTAATTTGATAATTCACCAGTAATTTCATCCAGGGGGAAAAAAATCCCAATCCTTCAGATTTCATATCATTGTAAACCGAATAACTGGATTTTTTTGGCGGTTGCTCACAAAATCTAAGCAATTTAATGATGTCACTGTAGGTTTGTGTGCCAAGCTATTAGTCTGTCAGCATATTAATTACTGCTGCAAATAGTTTTTATTTACACCTCTGAAGAGAATTACGATGCTGTCCTTCCCTCTCTGGTCTATAAAACTATATTTAACTTATTTAATCAAGCTGTGTCAGTCTTCTTATGATCTGGGTCAAGCATCAGTACGAGTCCTGAATTCAACCCTAGCTACTCTTCATTAATGTTTTAGCCATTCATTCATTGGCAGGTCTTTGAGCTCCAATTTGTGCTTTACATTAGTGAGTTAAGCCTTACAGCAGGTTTTTAATTGGGATCCTTTTAAAGGTTGGCATTAGAAACAGGATATTTATGCTTCCAGACAAGCTGAAGCTTTGATAAAGTGTAGTGTATGACTGATCTGTAGGGGTGGGAGAAAAAAAGATGCGGTTACTTATGGTAACTCTTGATTTGTGAATCGCTCGCACAGATACATACTGAAACACTGACTCTTGAATAGGCAAACAGAGTAGTGTAGTAATAGAAGTAACATACAGTAGCATCCTGGTCATCATCGCCATGGGTTAAGCTGACTCCATTGCAGCAGCTGTTGGATTCACAATTCAGTTGTTACAGACAAAAATAGGCCAAAAATGTGTGTACACCACATTTCTTTAGAATGTTTTTGAACGAGAGTTGCTTGTTATAAGAGAAAAGCTTTTGGTGGGTTTTTATTTAAGAAATAAATCAGCATCTAATGACATTACTTAGAGAATCTCACCCAGTCAGAAATTATTAGCAGATCGTAACTGGGGGATGGGGGTATAATAGCATTTACAGTGTTTCACTACGTTTATGTGATCAATGATGAATATAATATTTAGATATTATTATATATTTACTTTCTTTTTCAGGAATAGAAGCTGTTAGACATGCTTGTTCATGTATTAGATAGCCATGCTGCGCCTAGCCCAAGACTCAAGTGACAATCTAGTGATGGTATTGTAATTGACATCATGGAACATGCATTTTGTTGTGTTCTGTTGTTGTTTTAGTTGTCCTCTTAAGACGGGCGTATACAGTGAAAGTTTTGACAAGGATAATGCGTTCTCAAACATTTAAGCTGACAGTCAATCTAAAGCAGTGATACATGACATAATTGTACGTCAACTAAGGTCAAGTTTTGTATAGCCCATACAACATACAAGCTCTCTAACAAAGTCACCAAACAATTGCACGGACTCATCCTATGGATTATCTGTCCTCGGTGCGCCTTTCACGGGTCAACAAGTTTGTCCTTTTTTTTCTCTAGTCCATAAAACACGTTTGGGCGATTCCAACTTTATAAAACTGCCACGTTGCCATTCTTCTCCTGCTGTTTTCGTCACATCCTGATGGGTCGTGAGCTGTTAATGCCAATTCACAAACTCAGCTGCTTTTTCCCAAAGAGAAAAAACTCTCAGTCAGGATCTGAAAATATGAGCTAAAATCACACTGTGTACACCTGTCCTTAATCCCCCCAGGTGTGAGTATAACGTTAGGAGGTGAGTGTGTAGCAGTCTGTAAACATTGGGTTCAAGTATACAGCTTCTGTCTATAGATTCTACTGCATTTTCTGTTGAATTTTCAACTGCAGCAAATACCTGTCTAGCTACTGGTTTATTGATTTTTAATAGAAAGGAAAAGCACTAACTCAAGGAAAAGTATGTGGTTTTCCACCAACTGCTAGTATTTCCTCTTAGGATTAAGGTGTGTGTGAGTGAGCATAGAGAGTAAGCAGGAGCAAAGGGCAACCACACCCATATATTCTAGATTTGTGAATTAACGAATGATAAAAAACAGTTCAAACAGTTCAAGTTCAAACATAGCTCGGTTCAAATTGCACTTTACATTTTATAGGAGATGATGATCATGTAGATGAACCCTACTAATTTTAGAAGGCTTATCAGTTAGTAATTTTTTCTGTTCAATGTGGATCCTTTGACTACCAGGAATTTGTCTCTGGTAATATCTGTTAAAAAAAACTTGCACACACACACATCCTGTATGCCTTCACAGCCTGAGGCAACTGTACTGTTATGCACTGTTATGTCATCGTCTAGGACCTGTTTTCTCACTGTGAGGATGCATATGGCTAGAGGGAAAAAGGACTGTTTTCTGCAGCCAGATTCACAGACAAATGAAGCAGAATGAAACACTCTTAACCATCTTTCCTCTGTGTGATCGTACTTGTCAACGAAACTAAAGTTTTATCACTCAGAGCATTGTCAAACCTATGTGGTTTAGTCAAGTTGACTAACGCTCACATACGTATTTTTCACCTTGGCATGATTCATTTGGGAACGCCTGAACAGACTAATCATACTCAGGAGTGGACCAGAACAATCACAGTAAGATTGCATACAATCCAGTCCTGTCAAAGTCATTTGAGACTTTAGCTCATTTTACTTTTCATAAGAGGCAAAAATTGCAATTTCCAATATTGTTCCCTGTGATGCAAGCATTAACTCAGAGCTATAAAATCTCTACTTTCTAATAAACACCAACGTTTTCCTCTCTGTAATATTGCTAGATACAGACACACTCACACAGTGCACGAGGTTAATGCCAGCTTTCTGCTGTTTGACTTTATTCGGTGTCTGCAGCTTTCAAGTACAGAGAAAGTACCCAAGCCGTCTTTACTGTGCCTGAAAGTCCCAATTTAATGTTTTTGTTTTGTCTGATGGGAGCACATTTTCATAATGTGAAGCGATATGCATTTTTCTACAGAGGTACCCTGCACAGTAAACACCTTCCTGTTTTCAGTGTGATTTTCAACATTACAGCAATGCTAAAATGATGCCGTCGTTAGCGCCTTACACGCTTAATACAAATGTATAAAAATGACTGAGAGAAGACAGGAAAGATGGGAATTGTAGTGGGTTTTAGATCTCAATAGAAAGATGGGAGGAGTGTTTCCCATGGCAGCAAGTGTCAGCTAGGGGAATGAAGGCATCAATGCATTCCTTTCTTTTTTGTTCGGATGCTCTTTCCCTCTCCTTCACTGTCACTCTTCTTGCTCTTTTTGCTTTCACTCTAATTTATTACTAAATAATTTAAACAAGCAAAGTTTGCCACAGTCGTGGCAAGAACATTCTCTCACTCTCTTTCTCTCTCTCTCTCTCTCTCTCACACACACACACACACTCTCTTACACTCTCTCTCTCTCTCTCTCTCTCTCTCCCTTCCATTGTCTCGGCATTGTAAATCTAAATCTGCCTCATTTTCTATTTCTGTCTGAGTTTCCTGTGAACATGTTTGCCTTTGTGACAAGCATTCTATTTCTCCATACACACGCACACACTTGCTGTGGGCTCACCTCCTCCCACATTCACAATACATTTCACCTTAAGGGTCAGAATGTTTCACCATATCACAAATAACTATCCAACCACAAGCAATGGTAAAGTATTGCAGGGGTATACGACTCAAATTCAAAAATGTGCAGTTGGAGAAAATGTCCTCAAGCAAAGGTCTGAAATGTCAATATTGTCTCACTTGTGTTATGATTCAGTGTCATATATAAGAGTAGCCAATTTGACTGTTGGCTATGGTTCTCTCGTCTCTCCGTATGTATGGTCTCTCTCTCACCCACTCTCTCTCCCCTCTGGGTGTGTAATGAGTGACTCGAGTCGCAGTGTTTACTGTGCCTGGAATACACACATTTGATTGGCTGAGTAGCTTCACGTGGGATGACTTACAAAGCATGTAATTGTTCTGTGAGCTTCCTGGAACACCAAACCAGTGCTGTAAATTTCAATACGTTACAATACAGTAGAAACAATCTGTCCAATTTGGGTGACCCTTAATAATTTATTGATTATTGGTCCAGGTCTAGATAAGATTGCATCTGGCACCAGACTTGGGCCAGGATCCGCCTGTTAGAAACCTATGAATTATGGTGTAGATGATTGAGGTGTATTTTGCACTGTATTTTTTATTTTTGTTTATGTAGGTTCTCAAAAACACACATTTTTCTTTTCGGTATCCGTATTTGTATTCCACATAAAAAGAAACAACCTAAAATTCATAATTTTAACTTTTTTTTTATTAAAGCTTTGAAAACAGTGGGCCTGTCATTAGCATTATAAATGTTAAGATCGTAGACTTTAAAGGTGGACCCCATAGGTGGTTTATCTCAAAGTTTAAGAGGTTACTACTTGATCAATATCTTGTCGTCTCATCATTCCCTCTGGCCTGTCATTATTTTTCCAGCTTTTTCGAGAGGTACGCATCATGAAGAGTCTCAACCATCCCAACATAGGTGAGTTACATTTCAGACGTGTGTGTGTGTGGTTTTATCTAAGTGTGTCTGTGATCTGTCGGTTTCTGTGGGTGTCTCTGTGCCAATAATGACTTCCCGTGTCCTCATATTGTGTTACAGTCCAGTTGTTTGAGGTGATTGAGACAGAAAAGACTCTTTACCTGATTATGGAGTACGCCAGCGGAGGTGAGTGACATCCTCAGGCCCATTGTTGCTAATGCCGTAATAATCAAGACCACCACTGTCTATACTTCTAATGAGAGATGCACCATTATTGCTCTGTCACTGCAGCTGTTCAGTCTTGCTGGTTCAACATTTAAAATGGCTGTTGGAGTCTGATGGTGGTGATGGTGTCTGCTCTCTAGCTCTACTCAGCTGTGTCCTGTGCAACCCTTCTTTCGCTTTGATCCTCTAATCCCCTTCCCCTGGTCTTCCCCTGTGTGGTGATCATTCATCTCAGTCTATTGTACCCAATACCTAATAAGGAGTCAGCAGCTAACACTAGCTAACATGCTTGACTACTCAATTCAACCTCAACTTGTTTCACCATTTCTGGGAACTTTGTGCTATTTTTCCATTGTTGCTGAATCATGAACCGTCTAGAGCGGTACCAAGCCAGTCCTTTTAAAATCCGCAAACGAACAATCATTACTTTATTATCACTTATATGACTGACAGATTATCAGCTTTAAACCATGCGTCACATAATGAGACCAACAGCTCAGTCTGTTTAAATCAGTCTGTTTCACTCTGCAGTACAGCAAACACATAATCTTACAAGCTTAATAACACTTTCTGTGATCTGTTTCAACAATTGAGAGTTAAAGTTAAATTTGAATGACCTGCCTAAAATTTATATGTGCTGAATAGAGGACTGACTCATCTTGTTTTTGCTTTTTAAAAGAAAAAATAATCTCCTAGTGTGCATCAAGCCCTCCAAATCTTGTAGAATCTAAGCTTCCAGCCAAATGGCAATGAGTGGACATCGCCTGGATCCCAGTCCTCTGACTTCAAAATTAAAATAGAGTGAAGAATGTGTTTGTCAGAGATTAGCAGCAAATGTTGGTGAGATTAGCTGCAAATGTTGACAATAAATTCTCCTTTTAAATATGGAGCCTCTATCGTTACATTTATTGTGGTGCGATGTTTGAGCCAATCGGTGCATTGTCTTGTCGTTGCAGCCTCTTTGATGGGGCAAAAAACTGGGGTCTCACCTTGAAACGGACCATTTGAGTCTGGACATAAAGGCACAGACTTTTAAACAATCCATACATATTGTAGGGAGACTTTAACATGAAAAATAGAAAAACTGAAATTTCAAAACTTAAGTCAGAAATATTCCAATCAGGTGAATTCCCGCTTTCAGAAATTGTAGAAAGGTGTTGTAGAAAATGATTTCATATTTCTGTTGCACATTAACTATACATCTTCCTTACTATTAACCACTTTAAAACCCACTTAATATTTAACCATACCTTTTGTGATGTACTACTCTCATCTACTTACAGGCGAAGTGTTCGACTACCTCGTGGCTCATGGCAGAATGAAGGAGAAGGAAGCCAGAGCCAAGTTCAGACAGGTTGGTTATGTGTATGCAAATCTCCGTCATCCAACGGCTGCAGTGAGTCGTATCAGGAGTGAAAACATGACCTGAGAAAAACAGAAATGTTGTGTGTGGAAACACACAGGTTTGTAGATAGGTACAATGTAACAAATGTTTGCATTTTTTGGGGTAATTTAACAACTCAATAAAAAAAATTTTTATTGCTCCTTAAAAGTGTGCTGTATGCATCCTTGCATAAGTCCAAATTTATTATTGTATTTATCTGTTTGATCTCTCGTTCCACAGATCGTCTCAGCAGTGCACTACTGTCATCAAAAGAACATTGTCCACAGAGACTTGAAGGTGATTGTCTGATTGTTGTTGTGTCATGTTACCAGTTATAGCACATAGCGCTATCTGTACTTGTAAGCCAGCACGAGAATGCTGGAAAACATGATTCCAAAATGATAACATGGTAACACTGCTGTTTTAAATAGCACATTCTCATTACCAAGTTGTCAACAGCGTTAGTGGTGTCACAATTATGTAATCCTAAGATATCCTTCTGTATTTGTATAGAGACACATAATTATCAGTGGACTCCATTCTTAAATCTCCTTTGGCCATAGTGGTGCCATAGCAAAGATAGCATCACAGATGTACAGTATGTGCGGGCTCAATGGCACGTTACCTCCATTACAAGACCGCTCCATGATCTTGGAATGTGCCTGAATAGAAACAATCCTCGGGAATGGTTGGGCAGTGTGAATAAAGCAGTTTGGAGACAGCTACCCTAACAGTTTGTACCAATATTCCTCTATTTCTGTGTGAAAGGCTTAAGGGACTGAGATAATCTTCCCCCTTTGTTGTGCCTGCAGGCTGAGAACTTGCTTCTAGACGCCAACTCCAACATCAAGATAGCTGACTTTGGCTTTAGTAATGAGTTTACAGCAGGCAGCAAATTAGACACGTTCTGCGGCTCCCCGCCCTACGCTGCCCCAGAGCTATTCCAAGGGAAGAAGTACGACGGGCCAGAGGTGGACATCTGGAGCCTGGGTGTTATCCTGTACACGCTGGTCAGTGGGTCCCTGCCCTTTGACGGACAGAACCTAAAGGTGTGTGAACTGCTGCGAAGTTGTGGAGGCTGTGTGAGTTTGGGTCATCATGAAATGGAAAGAGGCTGGAAAGAATCTAATCGAGTACTGTAATGCTCAAACGTTGGCTGCCCAGTAATAATGCTGGATATTTAGTCAATGCCATGACGTCTAATAATTAAGATCTTTGCAACAGCATTTCAGAGAGTCTAGGTGGCTTTGGGTTTCAGAATTTTTCAGTGAAAATATTTATTTAATATTTCATTGAATAATTACTTTGTGTAAAAAGCATCAGGATGAAAACAGGTAGTGAGTGAAATAAATAAGGCAGTTTTAATAATAAGCCCACTAATGTAAATATTGTTCAATTATGTTTCATAAGGAAGAGAAATTATTTTTTTAAATATTGTCAAGCCGAGTGCTTCCACAAGTCCCCAGAGTGTTTTAACTTACCCTGTGCCACTTTGAATGGCAGCTTGTGTGTAATCGGAGATAAATTAAGCTGAAACTTATAATAGATTTTATAGTATTGAATAGATATCATCACCTAGTGTGATCTAAGGCTAGTGATGAATGAATGAATCCAATGATTTACTCGTAAGAATTTCTCGGATAATGGATATAGATGAACCGTTAAACTCAGTCTTGTTTTGTTAAGGGAAATCATAGAAGGTAGAAGAGGTTCAGACAGGCATTGAGTGTGAGAGAAGAGTCAACAGAACATTTCATTCAGTGTTACTAATGTTGTGGTGCTCGAAAATGTACGTTGTGTTCAGGAGCTGCGAGAGCGGGTTTTAAGGGGGAAATACCGGGTGCCCTTCTACATGTCCACAGACTGTGAGGGGATCCTCCGCCGCTTCCTGGTGCTCAACCCCAGCAAGCGATGCTCGCTGGAGGTGAGTGAAAACCTTTCTCACCATGATACATTCACATAGACACCATAGATGCAACACAGAAAATACACAGTACAACCATCTCAATTTCATTTTTAGCTATATAAAAGTATTGACAGTCCGGCTTGAAGAATTTTTCCTTCGTTACTCTTTTATCTACATTTAATCACACATTTCAACATGTCTGACATGAAGATTGTAATTAAATGTAGATGCAATGAACTAAAAACAAATGACCTCTTTAAACTTCTTTTCACTCACCCTCTCTTTCTCTGTCTCTCATTAGCAAATAATGAAAGATAAGTGGATCAACGTGGGCTATGATCGAGATGAGCTGAAACCCCACACTGAACCTGTGGAGGACTTCAATGATGTCAACCGCATTGGTGAGCTATAATACCCACAATGCAAAGTGTTACTGACCTTTTTCCTACTTTTCCATAATTTACACATTACAAGTAATTGTGAATCTTGTTCTCAGAAGATGCTGTAGAAATAAAACAACGGGTTTCACACATTGCCGGCGCAGAACAACAAACACTGTCAAGTGTTAAAAAGAAGCAAAAAACTTAAATGAAAGGCCTGTCTGTTCAAGTAAATTGTGAAGGGAGGCCGTTCCAAAATCTATGAGCCGCAGGGGCAAATGTTTGGACTCCTCTGGTCTTAAACGATGAGACGCTGATCACGGATCACCGATCATCTACTTCTACTATCTAAGATACTAGTCATAGTATGGATGTAGAGATTCAAACAATCTTCTGCGAAATTGTGACCTAACAGACTATAACGATAATCTAATTGGTCCCTTTCCAGATGTAATGGTTGCGATGGGCTTCACCAGAGAGGAGATCAGAGATTCTTTAACTAGTCAGAAGTATAATGAGGTCACATCCACGTATCTGCTACTGGCATTCAAGAATGAGGTGAGTGTATCGATTTGTTTTGTACTTGGATATTTACAGTAATAAAAAAAAACCTGAAAAAGAAAATTAAAAAATAGGTCAAGGCAGCATTTTAAAATGTATGATACCTGTATATCTATCAATATCACTATCATTCAATGGTTCATTAAACTTTAAATTTTAATTTGACTGCCGAATGCCATTACATTCTATTTATTTAAATTATTGGTAGAGAATTTAGCATATTTTCTGCATCTTGCATGTGTAATCAGTCCTCCCGAGTTTGACCTGTCAAATCTTTCCCTGTGAGGATGAGAGCTTCACTGGGAGCATGGCACAAGAATGAATGCAAGTGGTTACATTCCAACAAACTACACAATTTGAGCAGTGATACAAAACTAAAAAATGGTTTTCAAGGATGCACAACAATACGCACCTGTAGATAAATCTTTATTCGTGTCCTGTGGCTCCCTAAATGGAGCTGCTCTGCGGTACCATATTCATTCGGCTACGAGTTGAAACTGTCAAATTAATATGATCAAAAACACCGCTCGGCAGACTCCTGCTGAAGCTCTTGTTCTTGCAACTGAGAAGGAAATGATATTTCAAACTTGGGAAATCAAGCAAACAGGAAGGATGCTGCAAACATGAGTAAATGTGTAAAAATCTGAACAGTCTTTTAAGTAAAGATCAATTGGTCAATTTATTGGTAATTAATTTATTTTCTCCATACCATGATATTGAATATACAGTGTTCCTCCATGGACACACGGGGGTTCTGTACCAGACTTACATCTGCATTTGGTCAGCCTAAAAAAAACCAACTAAGCGAACTAAATCTTTCATCCTCTTCCTGTGGGTCTCCTAGTCGGAGGGCTCTGAGTCTCGATCAGGCAGCAGTCTGAGTCTGGCTCGAGTCAGGCCTGGTACCATCACAAATGGAACCAGCAAACACTCCACCTCCTCTACCTCCTCTGGCCCTGCCTCTTCTTCCTCCGCCAGCCACAAGGTGCAACGCAGCACCTTGACGTACCACCGGCAGAGACGACACTCCGACTTCTGTAAGGCAAAATAGCAAGTACCCACTATGTCTGAGGTAGCAGTAAGGGATAGTGTATTGTCAGTGCATGTCGAAGGGGTTAGTTCCATGATAATCAACCGCTGACAATACATTATCCTGCTTATTATATGACTATCCATCAGAAAGCCTGCCTAATGTAGGAAAAATGGATTAAATCAATAAAGAGCCATTATATTCTGTGAGTCGTGTTTTAGAGGAATATTCAACACTCTCTATTGATTCTTCCTCATAGTGGGGATTTTTATGGAGTTACATACAGATGAGCCACGATGTTGCTTGGCTTTGAAAAAACGGCATTATAGTTACTGACATTGCCATCATATATACTGTAAATGCAGCGATTGACAACTAATCAAAATTGCAGCCATACAATTAAAGTTTAAGATGTTTTGTAATGGTTTAGTCATGATTAATATTGAAATTATTGTTTTCTTTGGATAAGTGGAAGCTATTGTATTAACCTCCATTTCTTGGCTTAGGTGGTCCAGCAGTGCCAGGGTCGACGCATCCTAAGAGGAGTCCCAGTGGCGTAGGGGAGGGATCGGTGCTTAAAGAAGAGCGCCTGCCAAACCGCAAGACGAGTACCAGTACTGTTGGCTCCCGTAGCATCCCAGCCCCCTCCAGTCCCATGGTTAGCTCCGCCCACAACCCAAACAAGGCTGAGATCCCAGACAGACGCAAGGAAGTTGTATCTACCACGGTAAGTGTAACAGTCAAAGAAGGCACAGTTTGTCCTCAGGGCCTTTAGATCATACATAAAGACAAAGTTTAGCAAAATGCTTTTATAGTTGAAGTCCAGAGTTTTTGAGAAGGTCCAAAAAATGAAGACTGATGATGGTCTGATATGACTGAAACGGGATTTTTGGTGCATTCTTCTGTTTTTCAGCTTTATTGATTATGTAAATACAATTTTTTGAATCTTTCACATCAGTTGATCTTTATTTTTATTTTTATTTTTTGTTTCTTCACTATGTGCAAGTTCTTGTCTGAAAAACAAGTATTGCTCCTCTTCAGAAAAGGCAGCAAGATTCATGCCCCAATAATGTGTTGGGGCTAATGGGTTTTTTTCCCTTCAAGGATAATGTACTGTAGTAGAGCTAATGGTGGGAAAGTTAATAATATCGGCATCTTGGTCACTATTAACTACCAAAGAAAGAATAGAAAAATGCTTGTGAGATTTTATTTTCATTTTCTTTTTGATATTTTATTCAACGACCAATTCATACTTCAAATGCACGATTGTAAGATTGCACTAGTAGTGCAGAATACATAAAATAGTTACCAACAAATGGAGCTGCATCAAAGTACGTAACAATCTGTTTACATGTGCGTCAGTGACCTGGTTATTGCCCACTGTTGGCAGTAACTTGATTTATCAGATTAACCCTTTAATGTTCTATATGATAGACAGACAGAGTTAGCGGTGAGGCAGAACATCTTCTTTGTTTTTATCTGCTGGAAGCACCCCGTGGATCGTTTACTGAACTGTGAACTCTGTGCGGTAACCAGTTATTAACCAGTGAAGTTCTGTTTTGGGTTATGTTTGCATTTTTCAGAATAACATCCCTGCCAGTACCATGACTCGACGTAACACGTACGTGTGCACAGACCGATCCAACACAGACAGACACACTCTGCTGCAGAACGGCAAGGAAAACAGGTGGGGGTGGTGTGTGTTTGTGAATTTAATGAAACCATATCCAGACAAAGACCACTACCTCTTGAGTTCCTGTACAGATACACAATGCGTATCGAATTGAATAATGATGATGGAAGTGAAAATTCCCACTGAACTGATCTACCTTACCATATACATTATAATATATAATGCATATTTGTGGTAACAATAAAAAAAGCTCACACTGGGGTTTCTCTCTCTCTTCTTCCTCTTTCTCTCATTCCCTCTCTTTCTGTCTCTCACTCTCTCTCTCTCCGTCTCTCTCTCTCTGCATGTGTCTGTGTCCTGTATGAACTGTCTGTCGCTGTGACAGATGGTTGTCTGCATGTTCATCTCGCTTTCATTCCGGCCGTCCTGTTTCCTCCCCCTCTCTTCATCTCTCTCTGTAATCTTACGTCTGATGTTTGTAGATCTACAAGGCGTTTGCCGTGTTGCCCTCTTGTTTGTTCGATTTCTTATTTTGAAATGAAAATCTTAACATTTTTGTGTCTGGTTTTGAAAATTATTACTTAGAATTATTATTAGAATTTTCTAACAAAATGTAGCTGGTAGAAATATGTTCGAAAATTCTCTATTTCCATTATAAAACATTCGCTTTAGAATGAGAATTGTTTTGAAAGAATAAGGATAACAGCCTGCTAAAGAGAACATCGAAACTCAAACGTACAGAAACAAATAAGTAATTGTGAGACGCAGGTTCACACCAGTCGGTGTGCTGGAAAATCAGATTTCGTCACAGTTGTACGACGACGATCAAGTTCTCTTTTTTTAAAATGTTTTTGCAGTTGACAAGATTGTCGACTTTTAGTGGTGAAAAACGTAAAATCTATTTTTTTTTGATGTACCACAACATAAACAATGCAAGGTCTACTTATAGCCGTAGTGATAGCAATACACAAATGATAGTGAGACCTGTGTCCTCTCCTAGTACAAAATCTGTAGACATATTCCAGAGCCCTCCCTCTTTATGCTGAACTGATATTAGTGGGAATGTCTGCATGGCTGTGTTGTTCTTTTTTAGCTGATGCTGAGATTGAGTGTGGAAGTGAGAGGGGTGGGGTAGAGGTAGCAGCAGGATGAAATAAGGACTGGCATTTTGGCAGCATAACCCTTCATTTGCCTCAAAGGGCATGTCAATATGATGCCATGCTAGAGTGGTTGATGGGACAGACACATGCATGGATGCACACAAATGCACACAAACACACACGGTTGATAAGAGTTCATTTTTCATACACTGAACTAAAATGCAATGAAGACCCTGGCTTCTCAATAACTGGTAAGAAAAATAAATAAAGCCAAATAATATATCAATATCAAAAATATCAATACCAATGTAACATCAGGTCAAGATGGGCGTTCTTCATCTGCCCTTTATCTGTTATGTGTCAAATTTTCAGACACTTTGCATGACTGTACAAATAACCGCTTATGTTGTAAACAGAGGACAGCACAGCACTGGAAAAGTTAACACACCAATTCTCCCCACCATGTCACTTCACTTCAGTATACGCCCCCGCTGTAAACCATAGGTGCCAGCTAGTCACACTGAAATTAAAGACTATTCTCTGTAACGGCTGCATTTCTGCTTAACCCGACTAATGGCTCGGCCCGCTACAGAGGTGTATGACTGTTATGTAGAGCGTTAACAGAAGCAGCCTCAAGCCATCAGCCAGGCACAGTAGAACCAAAAACAGCTGACGCTAATCAAGATTTCCATCGTGATAATTTATTTCTGGGACAAACAGAATACCATAAACAGATCAAAACAATTCAGCAACCCCAGACAATGAAACTTGGATGGATCGCCTCAAAATACTGCTCTGTACAGAGAGCCTCACAAAGTCATTCACAACCAACATCATTCAAAAACTCAACATTCTAGAGGCAGCAATAAAACACAGCCAACCCCCAACGGGCTTTCCCCATTCCCCAACAGATTGTATTGGTCAAGAGCGGAGTGGAGAGACTGCCCGTCATTAGGGTGCTTTCAAGCCCCTGTACATTTTCCTATATTACAGCCTTATTCTAAAATAGTTTAAATTATTTTTTCCCTCATCAGTCTACCTTTGTAATGACAAAAGTTTTTTTTATAAAGTCTTAGTACTTTCTCAAGGCACTGAATATTTTCATTTTCATGAGCTGGTCTCCATCCTAGACAACAGTACAACTAAGGCATCACTCTCCCCACAGCTCAGAGATCAAATATCTTCTCTATGTAGTTGATCTAGAGTTATTATATCCTTCAGCTGAAGGACTACAGAGAGATCTAGATCATATATTATAATGTAGTCAGAACCAGGCCCTGGCAAAAGACACAAAAGACCAAAACAATGGCATCCCAGATTTCAAGACTACACAGACCATTTCTAAGTTAAAAAAAAATGTAATTAAAAGACACCACAAAATATGATTTTGCTGCCCTAAAAATAATTGCTACTCAAAGTTGTTGATCTGGCAATGAATGGACTGATAAAAAACGCAGGGTGTTGTATGCAATCAAAAACTAATCCAGATTATCATACCTGTATATATCTGGATCAAACTGCTCCAGTCATCACACAATCTGTTTTACTCCATGAGGAAGACACACATTTGTTCCGGTCCACAGAAATGTGTAGAGAGATTCTACAAATAATGCCGGGCATAATTAGTCTAACTGCCATTACTGAGCAACCCCCAATGCTACCGGAACCAAACCCTGCAGGGCAACAGATGAGCAAAGAGACAAGAGCCCCAACTCAGCTGGCCCTGTCTCTGAGGCCTGACGGAGCTCGGCTACGGGAGCAGCCTGAGAGACCACCGATCAGAATCAACCAAATTAAAACACAACAAAAACACAACCACGTCATCTATTGGAACAAACAAACACAGAGAAAAATGCAGAGCGCTCTGGCCTTAAATTGACATTGCGCACTGCGGCAGTCTACCTCAGCTCTGCCACTGATGTCAAACATTGCACAACACTGATAAAGTGCAGACACGGCACTCACAGCCTGGGTAAAGAAACTGACAGATACAAGAAATCATGGTTGCCCAAACTCAAATTTACACCGGTCAGGGAGAGTCACAACAAATTCAGCCAGAGTTCTGCAAAACAACCCAAGACTCACCAATTGAAATAATCACGAGTGACGAGACACAAAGCAGAAAAGCGGCAGGATGACACCGAATGACACACTGTCACCTCCATTTCTTCTTTTGAAATATTTCATACTAGTTTAGATTTAGTTTTTTGACATTTCACTGTATTAAACTGTACGCAGAGCTTTGGCAGGACTGTAAGTCTACATGGCCATGCACATGCATAAACCTTTTGAAAGAGAAAGTTAGAGCGTTCACCTCTGTCTTCTTTTTTTCTATCTTTCTCTCTGTCCGTCTGTCTCTCCCTCTCGCTCTCTCTTTGTGTATTAAATGATTAGACCTTGCCTGTTTTGTTAGTTCAGTGTGTATGAAAAGTGTAATATAAGTAATGTTTGATGGATTGATGGACTGATTGATTCAACCTCTTTGAGGATCTTTGCCTGTACGTTGAAGCGTGAAGCTCACTGCTGTTGCGCTGAAATTATCCTGATCTTAACTCTCTGCTGTTGTGTCTCTCCTGCTCCCTGCAGCACCTTGTCCCATCGCCTCCCCCCTGCCTCCCCATCCACCCACAGCATTGCGGGAGCCTCTGGGGTCTCCTCCTCATCCTCAACACCCTCCTCCCGCCTCTCTAGAGGAACCACCGTGAGGAGCACCTTCCACGGGGGGCAGATCAGGGACCGCCGGCCTCCATCCCACGCACCTGCAGCGTCCCCCACCCCGTCCCACGATGCAAGCCCACTGCCCCACGCCAGGACACGAGGCACAACTAACCTGCTGAGCAAACTCACATCCAAGCTGACCCGCAGGTAAGGGGAGAAGCCGTTATTGTGCACTCTGAACAGTCTGGACTGGATTGTTGTATAAGCTACGTTTAGAAGCACACAGAACTCCGCCTAAGACGAGACCGAACGAATGGCTGCAATTAATGAGAGTCTAGCTCAAGTTTAGCTGCTACAGCTTTGACTAACTGCTAGGTACCTCACTCATTAGCTAAAAGATAAATAATGTTCAAATTACGGTACATTACATGGCATCAAAGCAAGAGCAGTGATGATTATTTATGCCGGACACTCAAACCAAACATGTATCAGTAGTATGCGTCATAGCAGTATTATGCAAAAAAGTCTTACTCACGTTCATGTCTAACGTCACACCATTGCTGTGAACGGACACATAGCTATGTACTTCATAGTGTTTGGGCCAGGGCTAAGGAGACATGAAAAGAAAAACGCCGGTACAAATAGAGGAACGATAGACACAGGTATTATTTTGATAAGTGGCAGTCGGAGTATGTGTTGCAGAGCCGTAATTACCTGAAGCTCATCGCCAATAAAGCTGCACACGACGTTCATTTAGCTAACCTTGCTGCCTTCCACCCACACTATTCCTTAACCAGTACTAACCCAACAAACTTCCTCCTCCAATAATCAAGCTTAACAGGCCTGAAATGCCTCCCTAACAATTTATATTCTCTTACAGACTGGGTCTTATAGTGCAACATTAGTGAAACCTCTGTTTGTTTAGACTTGTGAATGTTTCCTTTTGTGCAGCATGTTTACATGTATGTATGATTCCAATGACGTAAAGCAGCACAGACAATAAAAACAAGATCATAATCAATAGAACGAGACATGGGCCAGATCAGCAGCAATGACGCAAGCCAAAGAGCAGCACGGACAATTTGTCTTTGTCTTTTATTGACATGCCTTTGTCCTGTGTCAAATAATATACAGTATAAATCAGAAGTTGCACCTGTATTAACTCTTGATATATTTAATCATTGATTTTTTTTAAATGATTAACGTTAATTTATAAGTAACAAAAACTTTCATTATTAAATCCAACTTACTTTATTGTTATATTGATTTATTTTATTTCATTTAGTTTGCAGCCCCTGTTTAGAATCAAAGATTTAATGTGCATCTACAGTATATGTGCTGAGGTCCAGAGTTTAAAGTTGTGACTGCTTTAACTTTTTTGTGTTATTATGATGAGCTGATCTGAAGTAGTAAAATCCCATGTTGTACTCAGAGATGGTTAAATGAGCACTAAGACCCAAGTCTGTTGTTTTAAAGTAATACTCGGGCAATTTTACAAAATTTCTTGATTTTGAAGTCATTTACTTCACAATAAGATCGCTGACATTTTTTATTACTTTATGTGTTTATAGTGTGAAGTGGCGAAGAGAATGCTGTTGCGATATAGCATACACGCAGGGCATTGCAAGAAAAAATGACAAACGAACAAAACGGCTTTAATTGAGGTTTGCATAACTTTTGTAATATATTGCGCAGGGATCCTTAAGGGTCCATTCAAGAGCTTGCAGTCCTGGTAAGTGAGTGCCAAATTACTCCAGAATGCTGAAAAACAAAAAGAATTGTCAGTGATGTAGTTTCATGTAAGTGACTTTGAAATCACTAAATTTAGTAAAACCGCCCGAGTCTCACTTTAAGTAGCTGTATCTCTTTCACAGCGAGTTCTTCTGGGCTGCTTATCGTTGCTTTGTTTGTTTGATTCTTTAACGAGTTTTGCTTTTCCTTGCCAGTCACCTGCCAGTCTTCTATCCTTCTTTCTCCTGAATACATAATAATCTGTACTTCTCTGCCTCTCCTACTGTGCTTCCATCATGGTCTCTGTTGTCTTCTTCTTCACTTGCTTTCTCTCTCTCATTCACCGGCTCTCTTGACACTCCTCTGTGTTTTTCCGTTTTCCATCCTTTCTTCATCACCTTCTCTTCTTCCTCTCTCTTCCCAGGGTCACTCTTGACCCTTCTAAACGTCAGAGCTCAAACAAGTCCATGTCGGGCTGCACCCTCCCACAGGGGACAAAAACAGTTAGTAAGTCTTCCTTTCCCATGTTTTCTGGCTGAGTCTGTCTGTCTGTCTGCCTGCCTGTCTGTCTGCCTGCCAGCCAGCCAGCCACTGCTCCATCATCCCCTCGTACCTCATTTGCTGTCCGGCACAGGTTGGAGTTTTAGTTATAGAAACATTTCTCAGAGGTTTGTTAACTCTAATGGCTGGAGTCATTTTATTACTCCAAGTCAACCCCAACGTTTGTGTATGTATGTATGCGTGTGTGTGTGTGTGTTTATTGCCAGGCACACACAGCCACACTGCCAAGTCACAGAAGGGTACTACCCGAACATATATGGAAACCGCCTAACACACACAATATGCTAATGTAACTAAATATTACTGAGAAGATCAAATTTTCAGGTCCAAAAATAACAAAAGGAGTACCACGTGTCGGCTTTAAGTGGGGAACATGTCTGCTGTACTAACAATACTACTATGCTGACTGTCAGCCGGTCCTACCGAAACCTCAAGCACACTCTTTCCTTCTTTTTCTACATTTGAACTCACAGTGGTTAGCAAATCAAATCAACTCCATGAAACAACTTATTTATTGTATTTAAT
>OMNV01000677.1:0-13666 GCA_900303265.1 Brotula barbata
CCCCCCCCCCCCCCCCCCCCACCTCCTGCCTTCCTCTTTTTTTGTCCTTTCTGCTCTGGGTTTTGGTACACAGAAAATTGTGTACGCGTGTTTCCGTGTATTTGCCTGTGCTATGGAGAACTGGGTAAGGTGTCTAGCAGGGGGATCGACTGTCGGATTCCAAGGACAAGCAAGAGAAGAGGAGCCGACGGCAAGAAGTGAGCAGAGGAGCACTGCTGCTTTGGGAGCTTGACTGGATTCCTATATACAGTCTATTTTTCTTTTTTCCTCATCAACAAGGGAATGAAAAACACTCAGAGGGCCTTCAGACCTTTCTATTTGGATGTGTGGATTTACAAAACGACTCATCTTGGTTTAGCTCTTTGGCACTGAAACCCGATTTGAATATTTAAAAAGCCGTTCTTTGCTGTTGTTGGAATATACATCTGATTTGAAAACCCCAGCTTTTTCTGTGATTGCAAAAAGGAGGAAAGCTATATATCTCAATTGAAGGACCTATAATAATAACTTGAGGTAGGTGTTTAGCGTTTCAACCCCTCTCTGCATCAATTTGTAACACCCTACCCTCCTCTCTTTCTTGTAATAAGGTTATTGGTTGTTTGACTTGCCATTATGTCCTCTTCATACATACCTTTCAAAAATGCCAACACCCCCTACCCTCACTTTTCCTTCTGCTGCTGAGCACAGTGTATGGGAAGGATTGCTTAATTGAGACTAGGTCAAGTACTCTTACACCTCTTAGAGAGAGAACATCCAAACCCCACCATCTCCCCCTGTCCTCTTCAGGTCCCTTAACTTCAGCTCTAGTTCCCTTACCAATACTGCCAGCCAACTGGGCATTTTCCTTGTCCCCAAAGCCCACAAATACCACCCTCATCCTCCCCCCCAGATGATGCTGAATTATGAATGTGCCACATCATGAGTCTCCTGGGGCGGGTAGCTGTGCATCGTGCCAGGAAAGCCGCCCTGCTCTGTGTAGTCTTTCTGATGGCGCGAGCGTGGAGCAGCGCCTCCCCGGCCTTGGCGGGGGCGGCGGTGTCTCAAGGAACCCAGGGCTGTCCACCACAGTGTTCCTGCAGTAATCAGCAGGGGAAGGTGGTGTGCACCCGACGTGGCCTCAGTCGTGTACCCCCAGGCATTCCCACCAACACGCGACACCTCAATCTAATGGAAAACGCCATTGAGGCGGTGCAGGCTGACTCCTTCCGCCACCTGCACCACCTTGAGGTGCTCCAGCTTGGGCGAAATGCCATCAGGCAGATTGAGGTGGGCGCGTTCAATGGACTAACAAGCCTCAACACACTGGAGCTATTCGATAACCGACTGACAGTAGTGCCCAGTGGGGCATTTGAGTACCTTTCTAAACTAAGAGAACTATGGCTGAGAAACAACCCCATTGAGAGTATCCCCTCTTATGCCTTCAACCGGGTACCCTCTCTCATGCGACTGGACCTGGGGGAGTTAAGGAAACTGGAGTACATCTCTGAAGGAGCTTTTGAGGGCCTACAAAACCTCAAGTACCTCAATCTGGGCATGTGCAACATAAGGGGTGATATGCCAAATCTGAGCCCACTCAAGGGTCTGGAGGAGCTGGAAATTTCCGAAAACCACTTCCCAGAGATAAAGCCTGGCTCCTTCAAAGGTCTGCGCTCACTCAAAAAACTATGGGTGATGAATTCACAGATCACAGTCATAGAGCGCAATGCCTTTGATGACCTGTCGTCATTGGTGGAGCTTAATCTTGCCCACAATAATCTGAGTGCTGTGCCACATGATCTGTTCACCCCACTCAGGTACCTGGTGGAGCTTCATCTCCACCACAACCCTTGGAACTGTGGCTGTGAGGCTGTGTGGTTGGCACGATGGCTAAGGGAGTATATCCCCACTAACTCAACATGTTGCGGACGCTGTCATTCGCCTACCAGCATGAGAGGTCGACAGTTGGTCGAGGTGGACAGAGGTGAGGGTGCTGCTCTTCAGTGTTCTGCACCCTTCATTGCCGATGCACCAAGGGACTTGAACATCTCAGCCGAGCGAGTGGCTGAGTTTCGATGCCGCACGGCCTCAATGTCATCTGTGCGCTGGCTCCTACCCAATGGGACTATCTTGACACATGCCTCCAGTCACGCAAGAATAGCAGTCCTCAACGATGGAACACTAAATTTCTCAAATGTCCTAGCGGCTGACACAGGAACTTACACCTGCATGGTGTCCAACGCAGCTGGAAACTCCAATGCTTCAGCCTACTTAAATGTGAGTGCAGCAGAGCTGAATACGTCTAACTTGAGTTACTTCACTACAGTGACTGTGGAGGTTTTGGGGCCCACCACAGAAATGCCCAAACCTAAACCCACCACCTCCACAACTGCTGCTGGAGCTGGAGTAGCTGGAGGCGGAGGGGTTGGCCTAGGGACAACAACTACAACTGCCTCTCCCTCTGTCTTTCAGCCAGTCTTCATCTCCACGCCAACTGTGCTGCTACAAAGTACTGATAGCCCAGCAGGTAAAGCGAAGCCATCGGCAGTGCCAGGACCCCAAGGTGCCACTAGCAAGCCAGGCAAGTCAGGCCCCAGCCTGGACGAAGTGATGAAGACGACCAAGATCATAATAGGCTGCTTTGTGGCGGTGACGTTGTTGGCTGCAGTCATGCTCATAGCCTTCTACAAACTTAGAAAGCGCCACCAACAGAGGAGCACAGTAGCAGCTGCTCGAACTGTGGAGATTATCCAGGTGGACGAGGAAGACCTTCCACCACCAGCATCAGCAGCTCAAGAGACTGCTCTAACATTGCCTGAAATTCGGGACCACAACAGCATACACAAACTGGATTTTATTAGCCACCAGACTGACTATGGCTTTTCCAAACCCAAGGCCGAGTACAAACCCCACCCTGATTTCACCCTTCACAAGCCCAAGGCTGAGTATACAACATACAAGCCAAATATGGACTTCAGTAGCCACAAAACCCTCCCAGATTACAGCACTCACAAATCTACACCAGATTTTAGCCTTCATAGACCAAAGCCTGACTACAGCCCATTTCGACCAGACTACAGCACTCATAAACCTAAAGCAGAATACAGCCCATTTAAACCAGATTTTGGCACCAACCCAAAAACGAAAACTGATTATAGCCCTTTCAAACTGGATTATAGCACTCATCCAAGACAGAAAACTGACTACAGCCCATTTAAACGAGATTACAGTACCCAACCAAAACCCAAACATGACTATAGCCCATTAAAATCGGACTACGGTACGCATCCAAAATCAAAAGCTGAATTGAGTCCATACAAGCCCGACTTCAGCACTCATCCAAGACCTAAACCTGATTACAGCCCATTTAAACCGGACTATGGTACTCAGCCCAAACCTAAAACAGACTACAGTGGTCAGAGATCTGATATTGCATACAAACCCAAGGACCCTTACAGTCCCCATGAGACTGCAACTGACTACAGCGCCTTCAAGACCGACTACAGCCCTCACAAAGCGGATTACTTCAAGTCTGACTTTAGTCCCCACACTCAGAGACCTAAACCTGATTACAGTCCACACAAAGTGGACTACAGCCCTCATAAGGTGGACTACAGCACTCTACAGCCCAAATATAACACCTATAAATCAACTGGCCATGGGGCTAAATGGACAGACAACAATGTTGGGAACTCTCTCCCTCGAACCTTGCCCAGCACCATCACAGCAATGGCTGAGCCCTATATGATAAAAACTCACACCAAGGAAAAGGTACAGGAAACTCAGATTTAAAGCCAACCAAATGGATCCCTCTCCTTTACCTAGGCTCCCAGCTCCCTACAGACACTGTCCTATGGCCCGTTCCTTTCTTTTCGTCATAAAATCATGCAATAGAATGCACAACGTAAAAAAGGACAGGAACTACTTTTTTGTACAGAGTGCAAACTTAAAAAGACTGATGATTTCTTGTTGTACATGCTTATAAATAAATATATATATATGGACAAATTGAAGCTACCATGGGCTGGTGATAGAGAAACATATATTAAAAAGAATTTGAAACTATTTTCTAACTTGTAACTTCTATTTAAAAATGATGAGTTGTTTAAGATGCTGTCTTGACTTTGACAAATGAGCGTAGTCTTGTTAAAAAAAAAAAAAAAAAAAGGGGGCATTCTGTGTCATTTTTTCAACCATGCTACAGAGAATGCAGTGATAAGAAAAATATTTATACGGAGATGACTTTCTTTAACAAAACAGAAAAAGGTCAGTGTCGATCTTTACAGGTTTATCTTGTAAAAGCACCAATTTGTACTGTGCCAAATGTTATAAATGCAATAAAAAGGATTTTTGGAAGAAAAAAGGAAGCACTAGAGAGAAATGTTTTTCTCCCCTTTCTCCTCCTCTCCTGATGTACACTGTAACGATCAGCCAAATGCGTTAGACACTGCAGTAAGACGCTGCAGCTTTACTTTAACCCTTCATGTGCCAAAGACTCGAGCAGAATGAATCATAGCGCTGAAGTAAATGGTGCCTTTTGCATTCTCTGAAAAGCTCCATTTTTTCACGTTAGAGCTTGTTTGGTCAATATGAGTCACAGCGCTTCAAAAGCCCGTATTCAGCCTGTGAGACAAAGTTCTGTAAGTAAAGATTTCAAAAGATAAGGAGTAAATGTGTACAGATAAGGTATATAGGTGAGCGTTATGAACTATCACAAAATCTAATATTGAAATGCTTGTCAGACTTTGCTTTACATTTCATGTGAGCTCATCGTGTTCAACACAATGTTTTTCTTACATTCCATAACCGCTCTCATTCACTGTGTAACTAATGAGTGAAAAAGTGACAAATACAGGTGACAAAGTGTTTGCGAGTGGAGACCGTCTAAATCACTGCTCAAAAACACATATCCTCATTTCACCATCCATTGCATTGCCAGCTGTTGCACCTTCATCAATCCCTTTAGGGGCATTTTATGGTGACAAATGAATTTGGGTCTCCTTGTTAACTATACATTTTTTATCATCAACAATATCCTCCTTCTCAGTCATAATACAGCCTCGCAGTTGTCTAATTAACCGGGAGAGAACACATATTGTGATTAGTGCATATGGAATGGACAAGTGAGAGTTTCTTTTAGGTAGCCAATGTAGCCCATATATTTGGCAAACTGGTGTGTTTAAATATATGAAATACAGAAAATCATAGTTAACTGCTCTGAAAGTACTAAGGGGTAAACTTCCATGCTTGGGGAGAGGTTGTATTATTGACAAAGGGCAATGAAGAATTCTCAAATAATTCAATGGGAGTGATAGAAACCATTTGAATCAATAATAAGGCAATTAAGAAACAACAAGTTGGACTGAGATGCATGGCAAGCTCATCCACAGTCCCCGGCCTGTACTGGCTGGCAAAGCTTTGGTAGTAGTAGGCTGGATGTTGACTGGCAAAAGATTGCAGTTGTAGCTTGCGTAACGAGTGGGAAGTGTGGTGAAGGGAGATATTGGTCGCAAAAGTACCACGAGTGCAATTAATGCGTGTTACCAATCCTGATGTGCCATTTTATGCATGAGACAGGATAGGTTACATGGAGAAGGTGGTTGAATTAAAGGGAGTGGGGTTGATGTGCAGCATCATAAGTGGCAAAGTGGTTTCCCGAGAGCTTGGAGAGCGGGTGATGTGTTTAACATGCAGTACGGGCTGTCAGAAGAAGAGAGTGACATCTAAGTTTGTTGGGTGACAACCAAGCTATAAACAATTAGGAAGTGACAGAGGGAAGGAGAGAATGGGACGGGTAAGAGACAAGGTTAAAGAAAACAGCTGAAGAAGGGAACAAGCAGAAATAGAAGGTACATATAGCATCAGCTTTTTTTTCCCCACTCCTTTTGTGCACATTTAGCTGTTTTAGGCGACACCCTGTGCTTGGACACAAGATTTAAAAAAACAGCACATACTGAGTGTTCCATAAGTTGGATTTCTGACGGGTAAAGACAGTGAAAGACAAAAAAAAAGCGCAACAGCAATGGCAGCAATATACAGCCTCTGTGATTCTTACTGGATACATACAGTTAGCAAAAATAACAAACGTGTCAGTGCATCGATGTCTGGTGATTATATATCATCTTACACTCCGCCATTTTATAAACAAAAATGACTGCAGTGCAACCAGGCCATAACCAATGGTCTCTGGCAAAAACCAGGCATGATCAAATAATCAGATCCTTCTTTACCCACTTTTCCCCATTTATGTTGATGACTTGTGAAAGTTTTTCACAATATAAGCGTAAGCTTACAGATCAGACATGATCTGCATATCTGCGTGCGTGCTCCTCCCCTGCCAACGCGTTTCCTTTTGTACACAAGCCTAAGACAAACGAGAACAAAGATGTGAGCAGGTAGATAGTGGAGACGAAAGACCGAGATAAACCAAAAAGTAATAAATAAAGCAAGAAAGGGAGGAGGAAGACTAGCCTGAATTTCACATTCAACGCGCCCACTTCATGGTGACCATTTGTCACTGTGCTGACTCACACCTCAGATAACGTTGTCTCCCACTCCTGTTTATGCACAAGTGCTGGGACAACATAACTATGCAAAAATAGACAGTGGTTGTCGGGTTTCTGAGGTGAATAATGAATAGTGAATAATGAATAATAACAAATCTGCACACATGTATCGGTATGTTGTGACTAAGTGGTTTGTGTAAATAGAAAGACTGTGAACATATGTAACTGCTGTATTTAACATGGGGCTGTTTTATTGCGTATTAGAGGATTTGCTAAACTGCACTGCATTTTACTGTGCTGTGGTATCGTATGGAATTATGGGGCTTGAGATGCATTGTACAACGGAATATATAGTGGTAAGGGTCACATAACAAGTTGAACTATAGTGGGCTGTTTCATACATATCACTCACACAAACCGCTTCAGGGGCATCAATCACCAAATCAGCAAGGCAGCTATTGTAAGGCCTCACTCCTCGCCTTCATCCTTTCCACCTACGTGTCATGTTTTTCTGAAGCCATTTAGTGAGCGGAAGCAAGGCAAAGATATACGTATTTAGCCACAGCTCAGAGGGAGGGTCTATGCAGTTTAAGGAGAAAGAAGAAAACAGCCAAAGGAAAGAAAGTCTAATTTGCAGGAAAGGGATGTCGCGGGAGCAAACAAGAATTGAGAACTCCGCAAAATAATGTAAGAAAAGAAATGTGAAAGGAAAAAGTACGAAAAATACAAACAAAATGTGGAATTTGATTAAAGAACAACAATAAAAATGGAAAATGAAGGGGAAAAATAGGCATCGGTAAAAAAAACCAAACCCAAGTGAGAGTGAGAAGGTAAGGGTGGCGGGGAGAGGAGAAAGCAGAGTGAATGTGATGCAAGAGTGCCAGCTACAGATGGAATGGGGGATATGTAGCCCGGCCATCATGGCTCCTGCATGATTGGTGAATGGGCTGGACTGCACCACAGGAGGTGTGGGAGGGGGTGTGAGAGAGGATGTGTTTCCACAGCAGAGTACAGTAGATAAGCAATGCTGATACAAGTAATGGACTGGACCACTGGGGGTACTTGAGGAAGGGAGACCAGTACACGGGGGAGCAGAGAGGATAGAAGGATCAAGGGGTCAAATGAAAACGGCAGAAATTGTAACTGTCACCAAGCAACCGTGTGAGCGTGTTTTCACAAGGATCAAGATTGAAGAGGATACCGGTCAATTAAACAGGTCGAAGTTGGACCCTATGAATCAGCTGTGAAAAGCAAACAACAAAACGTCTGCAATATTCCATTTTCAGTGGCTTGTTCACAGCTGATTTTTCTGCAGTCGCTCTTCTGCCCCTAAATTACGACGCAATGAGGCACAGAAGATGGCTGTAATAAAATGTTACTCCATTAAAGTGACCCCAGACCACTGGAAATTACAACGTCATTCACCTCTTTTATTTATCAGCTTGCCTTTCATTCCATAAAGTCAGTATAAATCAACAGAAATGCATCCTTGCTGCAGGCGTTTCTGTTTTTGACAGTACTTGGCCATGTTAAATCACTACATGTGCTAAATTGTACAGGAAGCCGTTCATGAACTGTACGTGTCGTATGTAGTGCACATGTTACAATTTATACGCGAACACTAGCCAGTGTGCTTGTGGAGGCGACACAAAGCTATTCTAAGCAGGCCTGGGAGCGTGCTGCCTCGTGAGTCAATATGAGTCAGGGGCAGAGAGCGATTTGGTCCTAATGTCAAATAGAGGGACAGAACCGTGGTTGTTATGGAAACAGGGGAAAATTAAGTAGTTTGTGGAGAAAGCAAGCAATTTGTTTGATACTTAGAGGATTTCATCACTCACAATGTCTTATATTATCAAATAACTCAGAAAACAGAATGAAACAGGATGGGGAGAGGGGGGGCGTGGGAAATGATAGAGGTGAGTTAATGTTTGCTAGTGCATCAGACGCAAACCATGTGAAAATTAATGCAAATAGGCATATTCAATGACCAGCTTGTGGTATGATTTGTTGTTAGTAAGGTCAACAGAGGCAGGAGAGAGATTTTCATCACAGTACAACGTTGGCTATGAGCCAGGTGCTATGAGGCTGTAGTATTGCATAAGTGCACGATGACAGACGGTATTGAAAGATATATACCACGGTCAAATTCACACTAATTTTGCTACTGAAAATCAAATGGAGTGGTAGATGGGTTTCTGAGCTATTTTTTGCCACGTGGAGGACCACTTAAGTGTATTAGTCCATGTGAAAGAGTTTATTGCCCTTTTGCTGGGTGAAAAACATCCTTTCGTGCGTGTTTTCTTAAAGCAGCCGGTGACAATGAAGCCTTACTTTATGATCCCCTGTCCACTAGTTGAGACCAAGGTGTGCGCAGTAAATCATGTCCTGAGGGACCAGCAAGCCGGGGGACTCAGACATGTGACGAGGGGGTGTTATTGTGTGTGTGCACAAACACAAAGAAAAACACAAAGTCACATACACATGTGCACAAACGCGCACACACAGCAAAAATGAAGCCATTGGCCATTAATTTCACTGCTTTTGTTGAGATTTACAGTCCGGAGAGAAATCATGTTCACAGGCTCTGCGTAACCAAGGATACTATGCTCAGGATCACACACACAAACAAAATTATCATCCACAGGCTCACAGAGCAAATGCATTTCAAACCGTCAACAACACCATACATGTAACAGAACCCTGAGACTGACATCACTTCACATAACTCATTTAGTTCCTCCGCATATCTGCATACTGATCAGTGGCTTCCTTTTTAGGTACACCTTCTGTGTATGATCCACTCCCAATGCTTGTCACCGTCATGGAGACACAGAATATGACTTCAAAAAAAAAAACCCATACAGCTGAATGGATATCTTTTGTCAACACAAAATGTTATCTTCAGACAAGGTTTGTTGCTGAGCTAGCAAATTGGACTTTGTTGGGCTGTGCATGTGACTGTGAGGTTATGTAAAACAAGTATAATACGTGCTAGCAGAAAATGAAGACAGTTTCATTTTCATGCTACACTGTAAAGTAAGGAAAGGCGAGGAGGGAAAAATAAAAGAGGCCGGTGTTTCATAAAGCAAGTAGGACAACTTTGTTTTGGGGGTTTATGTGGAGAATTGCAGAATATGTTTTTGAATTTCATCTTTGCAAACATGAGAATGACATTATCTGGGTTTAGATGTTTTGGTGATGCTGGAGAGGTAACAAAATGGCCTCCTGCTTTCCTCAAGACATCAAAGAAAGGAGGCAGAGAGGAAAAATAGAAAGAGGAAGGAAAAATACGCAAGGTAGATAGTCAGGGCAGCGTGCTATCACACACACTGATTCAGGGTGTCAGGGGACAGCAGTGATAAAGAACTTCAAACAATATCTCAGCGAGAGAGAGAGAGAGAGAGAGAGAAGAGAGAGAGAGAGAGAGAGAGAGAGAGAGAGAGAGAGAGAGAGAAAGAGAGAGAGAGAGAAGGAGGTGGGCAAAAAAGTGGAGGGAGACAAAGGCAAGGAGTCGAGAAGAAAGAGAAAACGCACAGAAGGGAGAACTGACAAGCTGATTTGCAGTAGATAACAGACCCATATTTGCCATAATTAGTTTTATAGCAAAGGAAGGATCACAAATTTGCGTTGATGTGGATTCCTACATGACAAGCAGTGGGCTAATACCAAGACCTTGCTGGCAAGAACCTCTACTGCTGAGTACAGAGCAGCACATGAAAGCAGCATCCAGATAAAAGCTTTGGCTAGCTGCACAGTGCATCCACGGGCTGAAACTTGTGTTCATGTGGCGGCAAGTTAATTCAGCCACTGCAGCAAACTGTTGTGTGTGTGTGTGTGTGTATAGTGGGGTCAGCAGTGATTTTTAAATATCAAACAAATCAATAGTCATTCTCTCTTCGCAAAAATCCATCACTCATCGCACTGGAGGCAGTGAAATCTTTTTGCCCTTAATTCCATTTTTATTGTTCGTGTTGAGAAAACAAATTTGTAAATGACCACTTAAGCAAAGATTCTGAGGGGCAGCTGGAAAGGGAGATTTGTTTTAATCTACACTCTGCACGTTCAAAAATGTCAAATGTGAGAGTCCATGTCCGCGTATACAGAGTAAATACTAAGTGAGTCGAACATAATAATCCTGTAATAAATCCCACCTCTGCTGGATATCTCAAAAAATCTGCTGTAATGTGAATTACAAAACAACGGCATTCGATACAACCGCAAGAAACCCTACAGAGTCACAAAAGTGAGCTTCACAAGAACGGGATTCATTGCCGGGTTAATGTATTAGATGGAATTAGACAGTATGTTTGTGAGCGAGCTCATCCAGGAGAGTAGACCAACATATGCTCGCCCAAACAGGCGACCGTACAGAAAGTTTAAATCCAAAAGCAGTTCATTACTGCCCGAGTCAAGGCGATAACACTAACACATTACAAAACATGAACGTTTTTACGATCCTCTGAAGCTTTATTGAAAGCACCTAAAAGAATAACATCTGACGGCGTTTCAAAGGAAGGAATTGATGGCTTACTCATAAAACGCAAATTGGAACTTGTAACCGTTTCTTAGCTGAGAATTAAAGAATGATCCCGTAAAAATGTAAAAGAACCAAAATGTTTTCTCGGAGTTTGAATTGAGTGACGGATAGCGATGATTTCACAAAACTCATGCGTCGACGAATAAAATGTGCAGAGCTCCCCGACACACTGCACTTACTGACGTGTGCAACAGGACCAGTTCAGTATCTACACTCGAAACAGAACCGCAGAGATTCCCCGGATAACATCCGCTTTCAGGGCTGGGGGCAAAGTTTTACAGAACCATGAATTTCTCTCGGACAAGAGGTGATACAGAGACGCCATGAAGCCCCAAGCTGAGCGTGACCTTGTCAGTCCAGCTGATATGAGTACCTGCCCAGTGGGGGAACAAATTATTAGACAGCCAACGATATTGCTCTTCTCCACTCACCTCTCTGCTCCCTCACTCCAGCTAATTAAACAACTATACACATGGTGTGCAGGCACGCTTGTGTATGTTTGTCCATCAGTTACTCTTATCCTGATCTGAATCAAAGTGTGAGCAACGGCTGGATAGAGATAAAAGTGGAAACGTTAGGATAACTGTTACAATTTCAGAATAATTCTTCTATGAGCATATGGAATGACAGAGAGGAGCATTTTCTATGGGTGTCTAAGCAAACTCAAAGCACTCAGTCAATTAGCCGGGGAAGAATAACCGAAACGAGGTGGTATCACACGACAATATGCTGAGTGCAACCCTACACAGTCGCCACTCTAACTGCAGTTTAATACTATGAGAGGGAGGAAGAGGACGATGAGGCTCATGGCACAAGTAGACAGAGAGATAGGAGAAAAAGATATGAATACGGGAGGGAGGTTAAGAGTAAAGAAGGAGAGGAGGGAAGAGGGAAAAATGTGGAGCGGAAAGACAAAGACATGAATGATGGGGCACAAGAAGGAAGGAGGCAAGAGATGGAGGAAGGGAGCCGGAGGAAAGGATGCGGCAAGGAGGCTCAGGGTAAGAGACTTGGCAAGCGTTACCTCCCACTCTGTTGGCAGCAGAGGCACAAACAGTTTGCTCACAGCAGTACATGCATCTATTAGTATTGTTCCAGGAGATAATAACTGTGTGTGTCTGTGTGCATGCATGTGCGTGCATATTTAAGTGTAAATTCCATCTGAAAAGTGTCAAACGACTTGCAACGGTAGTCAAACAGTGTGGTGCAGTACTATAAAAATCGATCTGTGTGTGTCACTGTTTGCGTGTCGGGAATTTGTGTTAAAAATCTTCAAAACTGGCTCGCTTTGAATCTCTTAAACTGACAAACTTTGAGTCTGACTGGCTCGCATACGCACTCGTGGATACAGAACTTGATTGCTGCCGCGTCCACCTCCAGCGGCACAGGGAGTGTGCCATCTTCATCAGGCAGCCATATGTTTCCCCCACTAGCAATTACATTTGATGGTGATCACTGCGTAGACACAGGCAGCCTCTCAGGCCAACATACACACACATCAAAGGTAATGAAATTTAAGCCCAGTAAGTATTGATCAGCACACAGCGTGATCACCATTTAGACAATCCAAACTGAACATACGCTGAGGCACACACTTCCAAAGCATGTCAGGAAGCTGCAGTGGCCCAGCCAGCCTTTCTTGGAGCCTCCCCTGCATATTCAGAGAGGGAGTCAGCCAGTAAAGGAGTTTTAAAGACACCGCACTTCTTATAGCTGGCCGTAATCGAAGCTATGCTTCCTCGGCACGCACACACACAGACACACACGTGGCTCACTGCCTGTTGCCCAGTCCAACTATTAGATTTATCTTCTTCCTTCAAAGCCGAAAACGAGTTCCCCATTGGTTTTTGAAAGGATTTTACCAGGCTTTTCCTTCCCTTTAAGGCACCAACTCTCCTCTGGGAAAATGGAGAAAAAGAGTGAGTGAAGGAGGGAGAAAAGCAAAAGATGCCAATCGCTGACACAGCCAGTGAGATAGCCCTCTCTTGTTGTGAGGGGATATAAAGCAACAGACAGAAGTAGTAGGTGCAAAGAGATGCTGAGATGGGGATACGGGTGGAGACATGAGGGTGGGGATGCTGGGGAAGGGGAACCAAGATTACAGACTCAAATCTATCTGCATTTTCCCTCCATTTTGTGCTTATTTAGGAAACTCTCACTTTGCTCTTGCTGCAAAAGATGGCACACAAGCAAAGGGGAAATCCATGACTATAAGCAATAGATGAGGAGCAAGAGAGGGAGAGACAGGACTGAAGGTCTAGGTGAGTGTGACCTCCACGCTGTTGGGGTCAAATGTTGACAACTCAATAAGCAAGCAGGTAACCAAGCGCTGCCATGAAACAGAGACACACACACACATAGCAGAAGTGGCAAAAGGAATAGGTGAAGCTCGTCTGTGTGCACTGCAGGGTGTGATGGTGTGTGTGATAGTGTGTGTGACCATATGTAAATGCTGCCATCATGGACAGAGAGAAGAGAAAAAAGTGGGGGAGCGATGGCATGACAGCATTGGCCCTTTTCATCATGACAGCTGCCCTATGTGTACGTGTGTGTGCGCGCACGCATTTTAACCCTACAGCCAAGACAATGTCTACGTGTAGCTACTGCTGTGTTGTCAAGGGAACTGTGAGCATGACTGAGAGGCCAG
>OMNV01000677.1:13686-32903 GCA_900303265.1 Brotula barbata
CCAGTATGTGCTCTCTCTGTGTGTGTGTGTGTGTGTGTGTGTGTGTGTGTGTGTGTGTGTGTGTGTGTGTGTGTGTGTGTCTCTTTCAAAAACATTTCCAGGATGATTGACTGGATTGGAACCTCTCTACATGCACATATACACATCGCGCTGCAGTTCACAGCACGGCAAAAAAAAATCTATACCTCTCTTATAGCTATGTATATTTATGACAAATACGCGTGTGTGTCTCTGGGTTTGTTAACAGCCAACAATCGTATATAGGTTGGGTTAATGTGTCACAGTCAGCAACAGAAGAGGATCAATCTAAGCATCAATAAAGCATCAAGCCCTACAGCCACATCCAAAGGCTGGCTCATGAGAGATTTAACTAACATATGGCAAAGGACAAAGAGTATACGCAGGGCTGTGGACTATCTAGGTCAACTTAGTATTAACGGTCAATAAAGCCCATTTATTCAAACAATGCTCTCGCGCTGTAATAGAACAAAAGGTTTTACAAGATAAGGATATTAATCGTTTGACATCAGCAACATTGAAGACTGAAAACTTTCACTCTCGCAGCAATAGATTGTCCTTTTTCCCCCGTTTCAAATAGTTCATCTTAGTTTACGATTGGCAGCAACTGAGAGGGGGGGCAGGACACAGGGTTTTGTAGATGTGTGTGTTAGATTTTGCCTATGAGGTATTAATTGGGTCCATTGTTAAATTGCAACATTTAAAGGAATGTATTAGTCAAATAATCAACAATAAATTTTAAGAGCTGGTCAGCCAAAAAAATGTAAAATTGGAAGAATGATTAAAAATGAAAAAAAAAAAAAATACATACTAATTCTGTACTCTTCCTTTTTTTTAGTACATTCTGTTTTACCATTTACCATCTGTGGGTGTCAGTGATATTTAAAGAGCAAATGTTACAGACTGTTACAGACTGTAAAATTATATTTGAAAGGAGTCTGAGAGGACAGGGATACTAAGTAAAATAAAAGTGAATACAGACAAGATGGGCAAATATGACTTGGCATATCCATAGAATAAGTGCTTGGGTGCCTGTTGGACCAAAATTCAATATGTATTTTGACTATTTTAAATCAGAGAGTGCAACAAATATGCAAACATTGGCAAAACAAAAAAAAAGGACAGAGAGTGGAGGCCATTTTACTTCTTTTCCTGGGGCATCAATCATTCATAAAATCATCTTCGAGTTTAGAAAAGTGACTTTCTAAGAATATCAACACAATTTTCCAAACTTTTATTCCCTGCCCTGCACCCATTCAGTTTTAGATGGGAGAAATCCACTGTCTAACCAGTATTAAGAGAAACTCAGCTAACATTCTATTGTGCAACACTAACAAAATATGAAAGGAGGATGGCTGAATTCACACCAAGAAAAATGCGGTGCATTACACTATTGCCCTCACTGACATGGACCAGTACTGCAGTGCCCTTGACAGAGGAAAAGCTAAGAGGATTCAGCTGGTCCCCGAACAGTGTGTGCCAGTGTGTTTTCATTGTTTGCAAGCTCTGCTTATCAGAATCGACGGAGCTGCTGTTCCATCATGCACACGTGCACGTGTGTGCAAGGTCGCCCTCGTAAAGGAAAAGGGACGATAAAGCAGCGAGCAGGTTTCTCCCTTTACTTCTAGCTCTCCATCTCCATCGAGGCCCATCCATCTCTGCGTCACTGCAATGCTGTGACTATGTTCATATGGGTCGCGCAACTCACCTTCCAAACTATAATTCACGTTTTTTAAGGGAACAATGCCTGAAGGGGAACAAACTGAGCAGTATTTTATTAGCTAAAAACCCTGCACATGGGAAAAGCAGCATAAAATGGAGTAAAAAGGCCACTGTAAGCATCACACTTTACGGTCAACACACTTCACTCCACTTCACTCCAAGTTTACAAAGGGCTTTTGTCAATTCATGAAATAAGAATCTTCAAATTGATGGACGGCCTTTGTTACAAACATCTTGACAATATTAATATGGAGAAGAATTGCACAGATATGGCTTGCTGATTACACGGTGCCACAGCTGTGAGTGTATGCGAGTGTGTACGGATCCTGACCTGGCGTTCAATCTGCAGATACATAGATTTGGGGATGTTTTCTCCATTAGTTTTGTTTTAATAGAAAAAAAAAATACCCGGGAGACACTGTTCCCACTGCCCAAGTCTGACCAGAAAACCACACCATGCATTATACATTAGGAGTACACACACAGACACACCTACACACACACACACACAGAGACAAACACAAGCGTACGCCAGAGTATGAAAAAGGAAAAACAAGTCAAAAATAAACACACAAAGGCTCTCAAATTCATGTTAGCAAAACAGACCAATGCCTACAACAAAGTGTGAGCCGAAGGAGAGAGGGAGAGAGAAAGAGGGGGAGCGAGAGAAAGAGCGAGAGAGAGAGAGAGAGCCGTCAGACGCAATGCTTGTATAATCAGTTCTACACTAAAATAATTCAAGTGAGTTTGAAAATCAATAGAAGAGGAAGGAGTCTGTGGAGAAACCAGATCTTTTCCTCTCCCCTTGACAGCCAAGTAAGACGTTTAGAGGGAAAGAACGATAAATGAATTAATCTGACTCGTACTGACAACACTCACAGAGAGACAGATAAAGACAGAGGACATACTTTAATTACACAACTGCCAAATTCCACCTTTGTACACATGACAGTGTTAAAGGAATATGAAGACTACAACATTACAAGACAAATACAGAAGAAAAAAAATGAATTCTCCTGACATTAAAAAGGAGGGGGAGTTATTAGAGTTTAATTAAAATGCTAAAATTCAAAATTAAAATACTCTCCAGTGGCACCGCTTATTAAAGAAGATCACTCAACGATCGGTAGAGGCATCAGTGATTTCACGCTGACACCATGACTCATCAAATGGTCCTTGACACAACCTCCTGCAGCTCTGACGCCAGCCCGCACAAACCTCCACCCATGGGAGCCTGACGCACACAGCGTTCTTACACAGAGCTCCCTCTCCGCTGCAGATAACGAGGAAGAGTGCCACACATGAAGGGATGGGCGCCAAACGCACGCAAAGGAAAAACTAATGGGGACCGCTCTCTCAAAAGGCTTTCCATTGATGTTACATTAAACTCTGAAGTGTCACACATTGCCAGCTGTAAAGTAATCACAAGCCTGCACTGATCCTACACTCATTCGGTGACCTTTTAAACAATTTGATGACTGCTCATGACAAATGCAGTGTTGACTGCACGCACGACTCTGCTTTGAAGAGGCATCCCACAGAGGTCCATTCATGTCTTCCTGACCTACAGCCTGCAACTTGATACCTTTGGTTTGGTGTCTCTATTAGGTATTAACCACAACTTGAGTTCTGGATTCCCAATTTTTTAGGTGAGCACCTTGTCCTGGGTCGGTTGCTCAGGGTCAGAGGGACAACACTTTGGCAAAGAAAATCGACAGTGACGGAGGTACAGTAAGTGTGTGTGTTGTGTAGGGCGATGTGATTATGTCAAAATGCAAATACAGCGTCTCCTCGCCCTCCTTACCACAACTCAACGACAGGTGCTCGAGCGTCGTTTGAGGATGATGACCGTGTTTACAAGGCTTACATTTCACAAAGACCCGCATGATTTCTTTGCTGATGCTGTTAAGTGGCTTCTATATTAATTATTTATTCCCTGTGCAGAATCATTTCATCATGGAGATTCATACAGCCGGGTGACCTTGACAGGTTTATTGTGGCGAATTATCTTTAAATCAGAATCACTCTTTCTTTATGCGTTTCTTTGTGAAGGCCAATAAAAGAGCGAGTGAAATTCAAATTCATGGGAGATCGAGAAATTACTGAGTAGGCAGTACAGTAGATGAGAGACCACCCAGACTGAATGAGGTCAGAAAGACTGACAGTATACGTAGGTGGAACAGTATACAGTATATTACTGTCCACTTAGCCCGCTCTTGTCCCAGCTCAATCAAACACTCACTCACTGCTTTCACCCTCTTAACGTTCCTGTTTTCTCTCTTTCCCGTCAAAGCGTTACACAACTAACAACCACTGATTGCAATCTGGGCGCATTTTGCTGCTGATTAACGCTAAATAAATAACATTTCGGTGGAAAAGGTTTAATTTGTTATTTATTTAACTGCTCAAGAACTGAGAACAAGAAGTTTATTCACTGTCCCCAGCCAGTTCATCCTAGATTAAAACTTAAATGCAGTGCAGTTCTGCTGTTTTTGGTCCAACTGGTCAGACTGTGCTTCAACATTTGGGATGCCACCCATGTGCTTTTAGTCAAATCAACACACATGCTGACTAACTGAGATACTGAATGGATGTTTCAGTCAATGGAAGGTGAGGAAAAAACTGGAAATGGAAAACATCAAAAAGGAAGTATCTGGGGATGGATGTTTACCAATTCAATTCTTTTTTTCCTGAGAATTCTCTGCCGCCGCTCTGGTTCCACGCTGGGAACGGAAGCAGTGTCTGTCAGAGATTAAGACTACACAGAGAGAAGGGCGAGAAAGGGAGACGGAGAAAGGGAGACAGAAAGAAGGGATGGTGGGATGAAAGAACACGGCGGGGAAAAAAATGTGACGGATAAACACAAAAAAAGTCTGGAAGAAGTTCTGAAAAAGGCAGAGATTCATCGGAGCGCTACAGAGGGAACAGGAACGGGAGGAGGTTATAAATAGAGAAGACAGGAACCAGGGCCTCTCCCCTCACTGCATGCCATATTAATTATGCGCGTCTGCATCAGGAGAAATTAAGACATCGCTGTGTGGCAGCTCAGAGAAGAGTGAGAGAAATTGAGAAAGGAGGGGAAGAGGAGAAATGGCAGGCGGGGAGGAAGTGTCAGTCACAGATTTAAGACTAGACATTGAAGAACACGGGGGAAAGCGAGGGTGAGGGACAAATGAGTGAATAAAAGGAAAGCGGGGGAGGAGAGAGAGATGTTCACCCTCACCCAAACAGCATTAGGAAAGACAAGAAAGAGATAGGCTAATTACAGAAAAGCCTGAAAAAGGAGCGATGCAGGCAATCAAGGCAGCATCGCCGTCAGATGGAAGGAGGACAACCAGAGCAGCCAGGAGAAATGTGGAAAATACTTACAAATAAACACCTGACCAAAACAAAATCAAATCTTATTCACACGAGGCCGTCTTTGTCATCTTTAAAAGCTCCTGCAATCAAATGCCATTCAGGGACAATTCAGCGGCAGAAACCTATGCTAATGAAATCAAATGAAACGCATTCATGTTCGAGTAGGCCGCACCTTGACAGAGCTGCACGGGTCATGAATGGAAAGACAAACCCAGCTTTTGATCTGATGAACATGCCTTCGCCCCGCATTTGACGCACTCACACTCACACCGTCACAGGTTAATATACAGTCTGTGGGTGTCGCCGTTCACAAAGCCTCGAGTCGGCAAACTCAGTACCAGACGCGTCGCTCTCAAGATATACAAGGTTATACGGATTTACTTTGAATAAAAAATGAACCAAACGAAGTGTCCATTTCAGAGGAGATGTCTCTCACATGCTCCTTTTCTCTCTGGCTTATCAAGTCAAGAAATGAACGTGTGGGCAGCACACGAATGTTTCAGTGAAACTAAAAGAAATTCTGATCCAGGGAGGAAATGTCTGTCAACCTTCGCCACAGAGTTTCACGTTCGGCCCACGGTCATTTTCCTGCGTGTGTGTGTGTGTGTGTTTCAGAGATGTCACTTCCCAGCTTGGCTCCAATTTTGTCAGTGATATGGAATTCCACACACATGGAATTCCAACCAAACTGATGATCAATGAGTGATTTTCAAACAGTAAATATCTTACGGGAAATTAGTTTGCCTTTTTTAATAATTGTCTGGTTTGCGCGTGCTTGTATATATATCCCTGTGAGATGCCGTTGTGTGTGCGTGTGTGCTTATAATGCAACAGCAGGTCAGTGCAGTGAGCCAAGCGGCCCCCGCACCCAGTCCAGGCCTCATTATACGGCTCTGTCCTCCCTGTTAACTCCATCCTACCTGTAAAAAAAAAAAAAAAAAAAAAAATTTTGCTGACGCCGCTGATGAGCGGCGAGGGAGAAAATGTGTGAGTGCGTGCATGGGATACAAGAGGGTTCGTGTAGTTTAACAACTGCTGCCTTTAATTTGTGTGTGCATGCGAGAGGATCAGGGGTAAGTGTAGTAGAGCGAGCGTGCAGGGCTAATAAAGGCTGGATTATTTATTTGTGTTTGTGAAAATGATGGAAATTCAAATCTGAGTGTGTTTGCCACTGCACCTCTTCGCTGAGTCATAGTTGAGGGTTTGTATCCATGTCAATCAAATTCCCCTGCTGCTGGCATCAATTATTTCACAGCCAATGCTTTCTGGATTCTAGCTGTATTACTGGCGCGCCACACATGCAAATACACACGCACAGACACAGACTATAACACTAGCCCACCTCCAATGCTGACCAAGGCCGCATTTCCATGACAATTAAACACCAGAGGACAGCGGCGTTAGCCACACACACACACGTAAAAAGCCCTTTAAAAACGGAGATAGGGGAGGCAGGGGCAGACTGGATAAGTGGTACCAGGATTATACGTAGTTCAATCATGGCTTTGGTCCGTTCACTGCTCCCCATAAAAACCTATTAGCATGTGAATGAAAAGGCACACAGTGGTTGGCGTTTTCTAAAGCCCAGGAGCACCGATCCACTATCAGGTGAGCTTTCCATAAACTGGGAATAAGTGAAGGGGGTGGTGTGTGTGTGTGTGTGTGTGTGTGTGTGTGTGTGTGTGTGTGTGTTAAATGCAATTCTGAAGATGCAGCAATAGAGCAAAACTCATGGGGGAGCTCATCATAGCTCATCAAGTCAGCGGCACTGCAGTTAAAAAATCCGTCTTGACAACATAACAGACATTCGGCTCGATGGGAGAGGGGAGAACATGCTGACGTCAGAAATGGAACAACTGTCACAAGGTCAGAGGAAGGACACTTAGTCTGTTGAAGAGGATTTGTCTGGGGGGAAAAATATTCATGTCCAACTCTAAACTGGGATCTGCAAATGTTTTTTTTAGAAAAGTGAATAAGGAGGAAGGAATAAGGAATATTCAGGCCAATCGGCAGGAAAAACATCTTTCCTGAGTTTATTCTAATTTGGCCTCACTTAGGGTTTGTTAATGATCAAAAAATCTTGACTATGAAAAATAAACTTCAAATACTCACGGGCTCAACAATATTTTGTTATTTCAGAGATGATGTTAGAGGAGTTAGACTATGATGTGTATTCAGCCATAGAAAAGAAATTTTTAATTTTGTTTGATATAATTGAACGTTAACAGGAGACCTAAAGATGATTGGAGGTGGTGATTCGAGTTTGTTCTCATTTTGGACTTCTCTGTGGAGGACACAGCAGACAATGGCCTCACCATTTGGTGAGCACATTCATCTATTTTTTCCTCTTTTACCATTATGATTATTATGGTCATTACTGCGACGGTGATCATTATGACCCTTTGTGAGGTCTGTCCCTTTTCTGATATTCGCTTTAAGAACCGTTTGTTTGCACGAGGCACTGATGACTACTTCGTCTTATAAAAGGACTCTTGTAGCATTTCAACGTTTACTTTATTGAAAATATTCATAACTGAGGCTTTCTGTCCTTTCTGGCTTATCTTGCAATATGTTGCTCAATTACGCAGGATAAATCTTGGAACTTAGAAATGACACATTTCGTGCCAAATTAGTTACTGTGGAAAACTTTCTCTAAGATCTAAATCAAATATGTTGTTTTTGTTGTGATCTAAGAGGACTAAATTGCCAAAATGGCAGAACACCAGCAGTTCCTAACATGGTGAGTAGCAATGAACGAACAGGAGGACGTTGCCTACCTCTCTTTGCAGCACCAGCTCTTTTGTGAACTGCATGGCCTCGTCGCTGAAGGGTTCGGCCACCTGCATTCCCCCTGGCATGTTCCGGGCACTGCGTGGACATTCAATACCTACCAAAAGACAAAACAAATGAAATGGTTGAAGGTTAGCACAGTAACTAATGGAAATAACAGCAAGGAGGCTCAGGTAGTTTAAATGTCATTCGGTTTTGATTACTGAGAGAAGAGCAGCGTGGGCAAAATATTTATCTGTTAATACTGTGAAGCCTTTTGTAATGTCGAAAATTGTATTTACACATTCCATCTCCACGTGGCACAAATACCCATTCGTCTGAATAATCAAAAGTGGATGAAAATACAGCGCGTGTCCAAACTTCTCTGGACCCCTGGTGTTTCCAGGGGGCGACGCCGCGTCAAGCATCCTTTTTGTTCCACTTAACAGGTCAAAGTCAAAATCGCTTTGCAACTATTACACGAATGCACACCGCTGGCGGAGAGCAGACTTGCCAACTACGCTGGTGGAGTACGAAAAGAGTAACTAGTCATTGGAGCATCAATTCGAAGTGTTTAAAGGGCTTCTCACTGAAATTTGGGACCACTTAACATACAATACATTTAAGGAGATTTTCAGGTCCTTTGTTTCAGAGGCTGGCAAATGCTGTTAACGAAAAACAATTGAAAAGGAGCTATGCAATTATTGTCTGAGCCGTGGTCTGAAGCTATGAATTAATTACCTGCACTCTTTTTACCATTAAAGATTCACACTCACGCACCTCTTTGCCATTTTCATTCATGCAGTGTAACAAATGATGGTATTAGGTTGTTAGGATAATAAAACACTTGTGCACTGTGAATGAACCACTTAAAACATGTTTCCTAGATGAGGACATCACATTATATGTGGTACACAGGACTGTACTTGCAGTAGTCTGGGCTGCTGTGGACAAGAGGATTCTTTGCTCCTTTTTTCCTGTCAGCATGAGAGGAGGAGGAGGAAATTTCGCCAGCTCAAATGGTAAATGTTTGAAAACTAAATTCAAAGCCTCGCAAGGGTTCATTATATTTCATTGCACAGTTGAAACTATACACCCTTGTGAATTTGTGTTTCTTGGTGATAAATCAAACCTCTATCAGGTTAGCTATTCCTGGTTATTTAAAAGCTTAAGTTAAAATAATGTTTGTTCATCCACAAAAATAAAAACACACAAAAACAGTCCATATCTCTCCAACACTCCCAGCAGTGAGATAAAACACAGATTTTTAAACTGTGGTTCTGCAGAAGGGTCAACCTGTGATGCTGGGATTCTTTGTTTGGCGATTGTTTTTTCGGAGGTCGTGTCGAGCAATACTGTCTGCATACAGGAAATGTTTGATTTATCTGCCCGTCAGGGCTCCTCCTGCAGATAGTTGTTTAGGAGTTGTAGCTGCATCAGAGACATAAATATTGTATTAAAGAAAGCAATAATGCTGCTCTCCCCAGCTTATTTCAAGTGTTATTTGCGCCTGTAGACTTTTAATTTACATTCTTTTTTCCTGGAGCAAATCAAATTCTCTCTTATGAAATATCAATAAAACCCCACAAATGTTGAATTTTATCAGTACAAATGGATTTCTGCTTGAAATATACCAAAATTAAAAGCAAATGAACCTTTTTGTCTCATAAGGCAATTTATATTAAGTTGTGCTTTTAAGATGGTAAATTGGATGGGGTTAAGTAGATCTTGAATATAGAGGGAGATCACAGTAATGCCAGAAACGTACTCATCTTACAGTCAAAGACAAAAACAAGCTCCTTACAAGCTCATGTGTTTCAATACACATGCACAATCACACACACAATCACACATCATCCATCTGAGCCTTTCCCAGGAGAGGAAAACTACAACAACTCTATTAGTTGCTAATAGCTACTAAATAGTAGAGTGACCAGGATTAGCATTTAAATAGCCTGGCACGTCCTGATTGGAGCAACAAAAAACAGAAAAAACTAAAAAATCTCTCTCTGCAAGTACACCAAATTGAATTTATTTATTTATTTACTGTTAAAGAGCTTTATAGCTGCCATTGTAGAAGATTTAAAGCTATTTTCAGTGATCAAACTACAGACGAAAAGCAGTTTGGGCTGAATAGTTTGTGTGTTGAGACTGGAAATGGGCCATCAACCACTGCAATGTTAAATGGATTTTCATTGGACTTTTACTCCCAAGTCTCCGATACTGAATTATTGCCCATCAGCATTTATTTATTAACAACTGAGAGTTCGTGTCGATGTCCAATAAAAATGTTCCATTACGTTGTCATAATTTCCCAATTTCCATCTGAAACTTTCAAGACTCAAAAACGGCGCGATTGGGTCAAATAACGTCTTGAGCCGCGTAAATGTCCTGTAGTATGAATGGCCTGTACTATAAATGTTATGTGGCACTCGACTTTGCAGTTGAATATTTCATGGGTGTGCATCTGTCCCTATTGAGATAAAGGTTAAATAAAATGCAGCATAAATAAAGCATCCCGAGGAGAGGAGGAGCCACCAGGGGTCAAGATCATTTGGAACTATTTATAGAAGTAGACCAGGACAGGACTTTCACGTGGGACAGCCTGGGTACATATGTGCCAAAATAAAACCACGAGGCACGATGACAGATCCTGAAATAGTAGATAATGTAGAAAGGAGAGGCAGGGGAAGGAGTGAAACAATAAAATCTATAGTGAGTTGGATTTCCTGTAGTTTGATCCAGCTATCATGGTAACAACATAGACATAACACAGACATAATAGTACACACACGAGAGCACAAATATCAGCCGTTTGACTCACTTGGAATCCACTAGCATCGTGTTTTGCAGACACATAAGCTAGCACAGTGATCTTCATACTGCAGAGCACGCCCACACATCAACACACCCGCATCCAGCAAATCCATCACGGTCATATTTAGTCTGCTACGACGCGACTTTAAGGATTCTCATTTGAAAGATTTTGCCTGGGGCCTTCCAGACTGATTTGAAAACTGAGTTAATTATGAATGTTTGTTTGACTAAATGAACCCAAGTGAAAGAACAAAGATTAAAGATAAAACGCTCTTAGATGCAATGCGGCTCCACCGTCTTATCAACATCCATCTCTGCTGTTTCAAAATTCTGCAAACCACCTGCTTGAAGAGAGAGACAAAATTTCATTAAATAATGCAGAGGAGTGATGTCACTGCCTCACATCAGCCAACCCGCTCCTACACCCGTTTCTCTACTTTGTAGAGCTCAGGCTCACAAACGGGCAGGGAGGCCATGTGGAGAAGATGTAACGTTTTAATCTTCCAACCCGGGTGCACCTGATGAAATACTGCCTGCCCCCACTTCTCACACACACACACACACACACATTTCCTGTTCGGACACACGCACACACACAGCTCAGGCTCGTCACCCAAAAGCAATATGTTCTTCTTCATGCTACGGCCCAACTGCTTTCGCCTTCAATCTCCTCATATTTCTTGTTTTCGTCTCAAAACAGACACGCAGCAAATAAATAGCATAGGCGCACGCACGCACACACACACACGCACGCACACAAGCTATAGTTGCATAACCTACCTATTCAAGTTGTGACAGAAACATGACAGCTATCTCTTCTATTTGGACTTAAATCAAAACATTTTCTCACATCAGCCCTCCTAACTCTGTCTCCCCATGTCTCCCTTCAACATAAATATTGTTTCTGCGACATTTACGGCAGCAAACTGACGGCGTGAGAGTGGAGTAAAAGAAAACAATCTCTCCGCATCCGAGGTAGTAAACTCTGCAATCAACAGTGGTTTCCTTATAAGTAACAACTAAGTGACCCATGCAAGCGACCATTTAGCACCATCATCCAATCAGAGCTCTTGTTTTCCTACATTAGCAGATGCACAGTTTAAGCAGGCCTAAAGTTGACAGTCATTAAAACAAGTACAGCAAATGCAATCAAGCCACGTCTCACAGCTTTATTTTAAGTCCTATCATATTTTGAATAATGGAGATCTCTGCTGGCAATATGTCTACAATGACATCAGTGTTCCAACAGAGCAGTCAATCACAACAAACAAAGGAGAGGATCCGTTCAGGATGTCCGTAAACACATGCAAAGCAGTTCTCTCACTTGTAGCTGTGACTGGACGGAGTCCTGCGCATTCACTTCCACGGAGCAGCTTGTTTTGTTATATAGTATGTTTAATTCTTTGTAATTGAATGTGTTTTCAGCTAACCCGACATACAGTATGGAGAGAATTAGATTGAGTTGACCCCCCTTCCTCTGCTAACCAAGCCAGATTAATGAGCTTCATATTGTAGAAATGGTTCTTGTGTGAGAAATGTGCAAAGGTGCCACTGCTGCGTGCCAGTGTCATCTCCTCAATTTATGGAGGCATACATCATGTTGCAAATTCACATACTGATAAAGTGCATGTTGATTAGCTTATGACTTTTGCTCAAACAGTCAGACGTCTTGTGTTCTCTCTCGGCACGCCTATGGGACCACAATGGGCGTACAATGGCGGTCATTAACGTCATTTTAATACGTTAAGGTTACCGAAGATGAACTTCTGACAGGCCACTATCAGCAGAGCAATTATTTTAAAAAGGACATGGTTTGCATTGTGAAGAGCAAAAATTGTTTGCATCTAGCTGTGTATTTGCGCTCATTTCCTCCATATTATAATCTTTTCTAAACATTGTTCTTGTCTTTGCCCATGTCCGAATCAGTGCTTCCCCATCTCCCTCCCTGAGTGACATACATGGAAAAAGGTGAAAAAGGCAGTGAAGCGGTGGCATCTTGTTAGGTAAAAGCCTAGGATTGTTAAACCATCCCTCTTTCATCCTCTATCAATCCCTGCTTCCCACATCATTTCACTCCTGCTTTCCAATGTAAGGGTCCATTACCCCAGATGAGGCATGGGGAGTTTGGTGTCCATTCCTCCAGTAAGCACTTCAATGCCGTGCCATTTTTTTTGAACACTGCATTTGTAACATTTCCATAAACAAAACATCCATATTCCCTGAATGTGCAGCCCAAACACCGGGGAGTTGCCTGTCAGAAGGTCTGCGATTGATTTCTAATATTAATGGCGGTGTGTAAAATTATGTTTTCTAGATCTAATGTATTGCAGCAGACATCCTGTGCCACCTTCAAACGAATACGCTTCATGTTTAATTAAAATTTGTTATGTGCTGAAAATTAATTTTGTCATTTATTGATGAATATAAACTGAGGTCATTGAGAGACATGAGGTTATTTCCTGTGCACACCAGGACCATTTTCTTCCCCCCAGCCACAGTTTGCAGGGTTCAAGTGGATGCGTATTGATCCGCCTGTAGGTTGATGGATCTAATGGCCTCTGTTTAGCCGTAATGAAGGTTTAGGATAATAGCTTTTATCATGTAGTACATTTAATGACAAGATAATGTTATTAAATTAATTTCCTTCTAACCAGCAATCTTTTTTTATGTGCACATTTTTATGTCGACTGGGAGTGGATATATAGACAAGCATGGAGGATATCCCCTCTATCCCACCCAGAAAAATCACCTCCTGTGGGGGTCTGCCTTGAATGCCCAAGCTTTACCAACCTGAAGCAGAGAACACCAATCTCAGGAGCTGCGAGCTTTCAGGCATCAAGAGATAGATGTAGAGGATACGGAATGGAACCAGACCCGGTCACAGGGTTTTGGAAAGTTTAAGGTGGTTAAATTACACATTCTTCATGCCAATGAACAAAATCTAAGACTGATTACGTTTTATGAAATTGCAAAAAGCATGCAATGCCACAATTCCCTATTTTTTATTTATACCACATGCAAAGGAGGAAGTGATTTTGGGCTGGGAAAATGAGTCCTTGGTTACATTTACAGGACTGGTGTTTTGTCACCGCCTGCACAAACTAAAGCAGCGTTGCGTTTATCGTTGTGGAGGAGCCAAATGTTTGAGACACGTTGATGTTGATGCAGTGACCAAACATATAACAAATATTTACCGTGTCTGCAGCATCTGTAAGATGGACTGAGGACATTGTAATAGTAAATAACGCCTTATTTTTTACATAGATGCATTCAAGACCATTTAAGGATCCTGAGACGGTGGGCTGTGAGAAACACCAGAGCTGCACATAAGAACAAATGACAGTTCAACTTCATGATGTCCTGCACTTTAACACCAGAACTCAACTCGAATCTTCATGTTAAATGGAGCGTGAAGTGTCCAAGTACCGACTCCATTTGACCCCCAGGCTTAAAAGGCAGTGTGCATGTCTCAAAAAGCTGCTGTCATAAACATTGAGACTATTCTTTACAAGTCATAGTGGTGCACCGCATACCGTGTCGTACTTTGGGCCAAGTAAAACATTTTTTTGCACGGATTTTACAAATTTTATGCTCCATTTCTCTGCCATCTTTCCATCTTCATCTCTCACATATTGCACAGGTGTGCACACAGCTATATGCATAGACGCACTCAGATAAAAATAAATAAATAAAAAAAGAATCAGACAAATGGCACCTAGCCACAGTCTGTTTGATGGCTAATGCTTCTTGCTGACACTGGAAATCTTTGTGTCTAAGCGATGGGTGTTTCATCTTTTTGACAGACTGCTGCTCAACATACATTTCTGAGCAACTTTGAAAGTACAGTTCACCTGCTGTGGCCTCCGACTAAAACTCCATCAAAGCCTCCGAAGCTGCAAAACTTTTGTAGCCTCTTGCAGCTCGGCCTCCCTTACTTTCAACACAACTTTATACGCACATACTTCACGTCAGGTGCACTTTGCACAGGATGACTCCTCTGGACCTTTATCAATCATACATACGGAAGCAACACAGCAAACGAAAGCAGAAGAAAGGAAAGGTGAAGTAAGAGGGAAGGAAACTTCCCCTTCAACAGCCAAGGTAAACCTCTGGCACTCTTTGAAGTTGAGGGCTTTTTCTTCAACACTTTGTTTTTTCACCTCCTGTTTTTTTTAATCCATCAAGGTTAAGTCTGGAAAAGAAAGGAATCCATGCACAAGTCTCCTATAAGAACGATATAAAAGCTACAAAAGCTGGCTGACAAGAGGAGTCTCACCAAAATGTGTTGGTAAGGCACCAAAACCTTCAAGAAATGGTAAGCAATGTGTATTTATCAGTCTAATCAATGTGGACATGTATTGATTACATTCATGTCAACGATCATGTAAAATATTTGAAGTACTAATAAAGAAAATGGAAACAAACGAAGAGAAAAGATTAAAAATCTCTTCTGTACATGTATGTTTTAATGCAACAGTTGATTGAAACCCATCTCATTGTGCTCCATTAAAACATCGAACATTCCTTGAAACGCAGCCTGGTGAATAAATTAATCTTAAATCAGCAAAACATTAGTACACAACCTCGTCCAGACTTTTTCCACTGTAAAGTATTAAAGTACTGTATATACTTTTACAGGTACTGGTATAATGGTGGGCCTACTTTGTTTTATAAATACTTGGAGCATATCTGAACGCTATCATGAAAGCTTTAATATGAAGACCTGCTCGTTGTATAAAGTGCTTCATCATCCATAACAGGTGAGAAGGGCTTCAGCTGTTTCAAACACACCCACTGATAAACACACAGGGCTTGGGGCAACCACTTTATCACATGCATGCCGTTTCAAACACACCCCATGGTGGAGACAGGCGAATAAAACACGGAGAGATAACTTTGACAGGGAAGAGGAAGTGGAAGAAGATAGGAAGCACTTGGAGATTAGAGGTAGAGAGATAGGAAGAGTCTGTCTGTGCCGGAGCCGTTTGTGTAATGTATGATTTTCAGCTTACAACCTCAGTTTTGGTGTGCAGGTGCCAATACAAAGCATACCGAATCAATAAGGTTATGACCCAATGACCCGCCAGGGAATACTTAGTCTCTAATTATCTTATCTCTGTATGTTTAAAGAAATGGTGAAAAGTAAAAGCACACATAGAGGGAGACACGTAAACGAAGGGGCTGTTCAAGTGACACGGGAGTCTTAATCGGAAGACAAGTGACAAATATACAAACTAAGGCGAGATCATTTGTATCAATCAGGCCTAATCGTGGACTAATGTGTGTATTAAACACAATAGGCATTGTCTCATTCCCAGCAAATGAACTTTTCAACCAGGGACGACCTTAATCTAATCCACTCAGGGGCTATCAGCTCTAATGTGCTTACTGTGACTTACTAATGACCGTTGATTGAACGAAATCATTCCAAAAATGAGACTGACTTTGTAAGCGGTATCTCACACACATTTGACACCATCTTGTTGAACGCAGCAAGTTGTTTGGCTGGGTGTTTATGCTGAGCACTAGCCGTTTATCAAGGGATAATGTCACAGTAATAAAAGAAAGCCTATATGGTCTATGCAGATTGCTTATTGGCAGGGATGGCATCAACGTATCTCACAGCAAACAGGAAAAATGTAATCACCAAAACCATGAGTGTACAGCCAAGACAACAAGAAGCAAATGACCAAATTAACTGATGTGTCTGCAATTAAGACACACATAATTAAACATAACCTGAATTTTTGTCAGAAATATATTGCGTTGATCCAACTGCAAAATGGCAAATGATGGAGTGAAATTGAGATGGATTGAGAAACGTCTCTTTTTATTGCAACAATAACAAACGAGGATCATCCATTTTGGATGGGATATGAGTTCTTACCCCTACCCGATCGGAGTGTATGTGCAAATCATTGTTGGCTGTCAACGATACGACCTCAAAGTTTTTATTACGAGCACAAACTGTCATAACAGCCGAACAGCTGAAATAAATGAGCAGACCTGCTATCAAACATAGTCTATATTTCATCCCATCTGCACCTTGCCCTGAATTTCATACACTTTCTTCTCCTGAAAACAGATTCAAAGGGCTGAAAAAAGGATGAATTAGTTTCCTATTCATCACCCTTCCTCTGTGCTTTTATTGCACATTAGGTATGAGAGACAGGTAATAAAAAATAAAAAAAAATCACGAAGGAAGGATAAACTGTATTGCCAAAAGGTAAAACATTATAGTCTGTGCACTCACACTCCACCAAGAGTTCATTTTAAGTTTTCATAACCTAACCTACTTTGACACTTTGTGTTGGGTAGGAACTCAGTTGGTTTTGCACTTCAAAACCTGAGGAAAGCACAGAGTTAATGCAGTCTTAAAAACCATGCACAGAAGCTCGAGCCACATTTTTCCTGGACAGAGAGTGGCCATATGAATCCGACGCTGAAGCTAAAAGAGAAACAGACGGCGAGGGGGAATCTGTTAAAGCTGGCAGGTAGCCAGGGTGCAGGAAAGGGGAAGGTGAGGCCAAAGGGGACACATGCTTCTTGCCAACCTGTGTTGTGAAAGAGGGTAGTGCACACACGGACCCACCTTTCACACTTGGCTGCTGAGAGGTGAGAGGCCTTAACCTCCTGCACTGACAGGAGTCACAATGTGTCACATACTCAGTACACTTATATTCCTGCTGCCAGACAGACATTTTTGAAAATATAAATGATCAGTTACAAACAAGTGGTAAGGAGTCAGTGAAATAAAAGGAAGCTACCCACCGGCGAGGAGGAATGTGATGAGGCAGGTCTCTTTGGGCATGTACAGCTTAAGTCGGGAACCGCTGAAGACGTATTCTACCACAGCTTCTGATCGGCCGGCCCTTTGGAGGAAGGGCAGGAACTGCTTGGCCTTCTGTGTCTCCTAATGTGTGAGAGAGAGAGAGAGAGAGGTAGAGAGAGATAGAGAGAGGGAGAGAGGGTAAATGAGCATTAAAGAGTATATGTTTGATCTCAATCCTCTTTAACATCATTTGAAGCCAATCACAGCAGCCATTGGTTCGCCCTGGAAACCTCAATAACTGATAACAGGAATAAAAGAACACTGGACTTTTAGCGAGGTAACAAGGGGCCCAGAAATGAACACTGGACTACTCGACTCTTCAGCTGCTAGAAACAACTAACTTCACTTCACTTCAAAGTCACATTTTCACACAACAGCTAAAGGCCCTGTTTTTGTTTTCAGCCTCACTTTTTGCCTGCTAAATCAAGATCTACTGCTAAATGTTGCCTGTTAAATCAAGATCACTGTGAATGCATCTCTATTTATTACGGCGGGTCTACTGAAAACCCTGTTTGTATGCTGATTTCAAGAATGTGCTCTGCAAAACAGGATTATGCAGTCTTAAGTGGTTAATAAAGGCACCTGGAGCTGACTTCATGATCATGGTATAAAGACATTACAACCATGGCCATGCTGAATACATCATCCACAAAAAGAACAAAATGTCCAAAATGCATCTATGAAAGATGCAGCTGTCTAACCTGTCAAATGAAAAGAAACCTAATAAGACTTCGGTTTACTGTCAAAGGAATCAATGAGCTTTTTCCAGGCATCTTTAAATTTTGGCCTTGCCTAATGAAGGCTCCTTCACTTCTGTGGCATGTCTGGAACACCATGCAATCAAAAATATTTAGCTCTCCGTCTCCAAGGGTGACTCACAAGCTTATTGGTTGGCTCCGACACAAATTACAGACAGAGCGACTGTTGAACTGAAGAAAGGGAAGAAATGATAAAAGAAGATCTGTGAATAATCCAAGCAAACGCAGACCAGTGAGTCATGGGCAGAGTTGAAATAAAGGAAAGTCCAACTTAACAAACAATCTCAGGTTGGCTGAACCTATACACTAGGTAAGTATAAAGAAAGAGGCATGAATTTAATATATATAGACTTTGAGGGACCTAGATATTTTTGTTTGTATTTTCTGTCTGGCTAAAATTTCTTATTGCTTTTTTTGGCAGGCAGAAAGAAAAAATGGAAACAGAGAGAAAAGCCTCGAGCAACAAACGTCACCAACGGGGCTTCTAAGGCACATGATGTTGTGGGTAAAGAGTATGTGCCTTAGTCACAAGACACACCACCTGAACTCCACCTATTGCGGTCCAAAATAGCCACCTGAGTGGGAGACAACAGAGCCAAACGCTCTGTCGCACACTGTGAATGCTAACGTGGTTCAGGGGGAAAAAAAAGGAAAAGACAGAAGAGGAGCGGACCTCATTATACAACCTTCAAAGGTACGAGGTGAGTCAAGTGCTTTATTCACTCTACTCCCACCGCCTCCGTTAGGCTCCTACACTATACATTTATAAACATATCTCTGCTCTATTTGGGACTGAATTCCACTCAAAGCACATAATCCCCATCAGCCAACCTGTGGCACTGAGCTAAAGGATGCTGACATACTGTATAGCAGTGTGTATTTTTGTGTGCATGTGGGGGTGGGTGGGCGTACGTACGTGCACGCTCTCAGCTGTGTGTGGG